>JAGDQP010034061.1:0-18241 GCA_022664845.1 Lepisma saccharinum | reverse complement strand
GCAGAATAACGAAAGAAGACTTATCGTTTGGTAGCGGAAAAATATCCCCCCAAAAACGTACGAAATGGGTAAGACTACAATGATGTGTCCATGCCCCGGATATCCGACTCGGATCCAGATATCCAAAACCCGGATCCGTTTGGTCATCCCTAGTTTCAAGACGAGGCTAATACACCATCTGACTCCGCCTTACAACCACTTCTACTCATCTGGTAAACCAAGGCGCTAATAAAACTACATCCCTAATATGCCCCTTCGTTCGACGTAATTGTGGTGGCCAAACACCGTGTGGTGGGTTTTCTCGAGGTACTCCCAATTTCTTCCTTCCACCATTTCATCCATAATCATCCATCCGGCCTGAGCCAAATTTCCTTAAGGATCTTATAAATTAAATTCAAATTCAAAATTCGTTCGACGTAAGATGTTCTGCTGCCACAACTTTGACTGTAGTGCCCTGCTCTTAAGAGGCATGAATATATATATACATATTGTATTATACAAAATATAAGTCAAACGCACCTGGGGAGCAGGGTAGACTGCAAATTCTAATTTGCTCTTTTTTCCATAGTCCAGAGATAGCTTTTCCATCAGCAAAGAGGTAAGTCCTGATCCAGTTCCTCCTCCAAAGGAATGGAACACCAAAAATCCTTGAAGCCCTGTGCATTGATCAGCCAGCTTTCGAATTTTGTCAAGAACGATGTCTACAATCTCCCTACCTACTGTGTAATGTCCCCGAGCATAATTATTTGCTGCATCCTCCTTTCCATTGATAAGTTGTTCCGGATGAAATAGTTTTTTGTAATGTCCAGTTCTTACTTCGTCTGAAAAGTAAAAATGGAAATGAATGAACGTCAACTGTTTTCAGTGTGCTTTCAGTAATGAGGTACGTTTCTCTCCAAGAAGAACATTGAACATGAATTTACACACTTACAGCATAGATCTCATAATAGATAGACTTTGCACGTTTCCCCATATCTGTCTGCGCTAAAACTAATGGGCTTTTGTACAAGAGTACGTGATTTTGAATTCATCCACTAGGTAGCTCTGGCATAGGTCAACGCCAGACTTACCTAGCGAATGAATTCAAAATCACTTGCTCCTGTACAAAAGTCCATTAGTTTTAGCGCAGACAGAAATGGGGAAACGTGCTAAGTCTATCTATTATGAGATCTATGCTTAAAGTCACATCCAATACGGTGATGGCTCCAATTGTTAAATAACATAACATGGAGGTGGCCGAGCTCAGTCCTCACAACATAGTGATAGTGCCAAAGTCCGATTTACACAACAATTTATTATTAAATATCTTAAAGAATGCAGACATGTAACCTCGCCCACTAAACAGAAATAATGATTCACGGAAAAAAAGTATTAACATCGTTGATGACTATGTTTATCTAGGACGGCTGGAAACCTAGAATTCCAAGATGGCTGAGAAAATCAATAGATGTAAAATGGCATGGGGCTATTTGGCAGAGTGAACTTCATTTTTAAAAAGCAAGCTGACAGTGTGTCTCAAGCGTAAAGTGTGTAATCAGAAGACATAGATAGATAGTATCGCGATACAAAAAATGAGTATCTCGGTAAATACTTGATACTTCGGGGGGGGGGGGGAACTTTATCCAAAAACCCGAAAACTTTTAAGGAGTTATCGACTATCGTTATAAGAGATACTTTGTACGATACTTACTGAGCAAATCAGTCCAGTCATTTATAGAAGGATCCAAAACAAAATAACACGTCCAAAACTAGATGTCAGTCGTGAATGTAGTGATATGGGCTGGCAATATTGATAGAAAAGACGTCACAATTTCCCGGCAGCCATCACGTCGTAACCAGAAGCATAGAAGTACAAATTGAAATGTTTTCCCTCATGACCGGAATTAAAAGATTTTGTGTGTGTGTGTGTGTGTGTTAAAAATAACAAAAAGAGAACATGGATATATACAAATGTTGCAAAGAAAAGTGTTTGTGTAACTGTGGACCGATTTGTTTCTACAAACAAATCTTCATCAAGTCAAGGAAAACATAAATTTAAGGCACATTACCAGCATTCTTTTAGAGACAAAAGTATGCATACTATTTTAGTAATATATAATATTTGATACTCCTCGTTCAACTATTTGCTCCTACTAATATGGAAGTAGGATCTAATCTAACGTAACTAACGGGAGTAGTGTTGATTTAACGGTTTTCTAAACTTCTAATCAACCTTGTGCTACTGGGGTTTAGAATATAACATTTTCATAAAGTACACCACTTCTTTTCCGCCGAGTGCAGCAGTGGAAAGACTGTTCAGTTTGGCAAGAGATGTTTTCCCTACAGAAGAGGCAAGTTGTCAGGTGAAATGTTAGAAAATCTCTTTAAAATACAGTCATGTTCACTGTCTTCAAAATAAACAGAACTGCAGTACCCCAAAAGGTATGCCTTTGTATTTCATCTGTCTTTAATATCTAATTTAACTGTATTATTCATTATTTCCTTGTCAGTGATTTATTTGTTCGTATTAGTTTTATCACTAATAGAAGTTCTATATGCAGATTTTTTGTAGCTATGTTTATTTTATATTTGCGTTCGTCAAACAATCCAAGTTAAGTATCGGTGAAGTATAGAGATACTTTGGAGGAGTACCAGTATTTTCTACTTGTTACTTTTTTAAAGTATCGTGTAGGTCTATCGTTATTTAGATACAGTAGGCGCTCTTTAATCTGGCATGTTCGGGACCACGGCCGTGCCGGATTAGTGATTTTACCGTATTATCGAACGTCAATATAGTTTTAACGGAAATACCAAAGAAAAATTAATGCAGTGCAGTATAATGATATTTAAAACAAGTTGTACATGAAATAAGCGTCAAGAAATGCCCGATTTCACCCGAAAATATCCGAACGCGAGTGGCTCGATTGGTGCCGGATTACAGAATGTGCCGAACCGAAGAATGCTGGATTTAAGATCACTGTACTTCTTTTCTTGGAGTATCTGTATCTTGTATGAGATACTTTTATCAGTATCATTTCCATGACTTTGTAAACAGTGTGTCGTACCTGTGATATTGTTTATATTGTGAACGAGAGTGCGAAGAAAATTAAGTGGAGATAGGCACATAGCTAGAACAACAAACGGAAGATGGACGACAAATATTATACATTAAATTCCCAGATAAAATAAGCGACTTAGAGCATAGGTGTGCATTTGGACTTCAACCTCGACCTCACTCAACCTCGGCCACACGTTTTGAGGTCGTGGTCAAATGAGGTTGAGGTTGGACCTCGCGAGGTTCAACTTCTCTGGCTTAGAGGGCGTCTAGATGCAAGATGGGCAGATGAAATCAAGAGTATTTCAAGAGTTACATGGATGAGGACAGGAACTCACCGAGATTTGTGAAAAACTATCTGGAAAACCTCCATCCACCAGTGGATAGGAAATGGTTGAATATATCGTACTCAACCAGTTTTAATCCACATTTCCCCCCAACAAATCTCAGTCACAACCCGTTCTCATGTAGTTCCTGAAGAAGACTTGATTTTGTCTACCCATCTTGCATTTGGACGTCCTTCTAAGTCGCTTCTTTTGTGTAGATTTCTAATATAGAAAAGTTTCCGTCCATCTTCTACTTGTGCGTTTAGAAATGTGATTGGCCCATGTTCATTTCATCTTGATCAAGTGTTCACCTTTGTTTGAGATTGAAGTTTTCAATTGTTTTCCTGTCCCTTCTAGTTGTTCATAGCATGCATCTCTCCATTGCTTTTTGTATAACTGCACATTCAACGTCCACATTTTACAATCGTACATCATCACAGGTAGGACACACTGATTTGTAGACCTTTCGCTTGAGACACATTGGTAAGTTGCTTTTTTCATCAAGTTCAATGCTTTTAGCTGTCCTTAGTAACATACTCATCTACGATGCCAATCTTCTACCTGTGAATTTTTATTTCCTTCTTTTCATTATGTTAATTGTACATGACTTTTGTTTTACTTACACTGATTTTATTTACGTCATATTTTCACATTCTTATTACTTAATTCTTGCATTCTGGTCTGTACTCTGTAGGTCTTCTGAACTTGAAACAAAGAAGATTATATCATCAGCAAATCTAAGGTGATTATGCTATTCGCCGTTAATTCTTGTTCTAAGTTCATCTCAGTTTACAGTTTTGAACACTTTCTGCAGATCCGCAGAAAATATTTTAGACAAACTGAATCTCCCTGCCTGACCGCTTTTCCAATGTTGAATTTTTTACTCTCTTGATGTAGTCGAATGATAAAAGCGCCAGTCGAGTATGTTTTGTAGCAATTTAATGTATGCAACCTCGATGCCTTGATGTAAAAATGACTTCTGCCAAGGAGACAGAACCAAAGTCGTTTTTTCAAATCTATGAATCGTAGTCAAAAAAGAAGTTTATATTCATTACTTCTTTCCATTCCCTCATTCAGAACTTTTATGTCCCCCGATATATCAAATTCACAAAAAAAATCATACTCTTAAATCTCGGTCAATACGATTCAGAACAAGTTTGGCAAGTATTTTGTACAGAACTGACAATAAACCAATGAGCCTATATCTCTCGACACATCTTTGTCCCCTTTCTTGTGTTGTTGAACAATAATAACACAGTGTTCCAACTTGAGGGCATTTTTCTCTTCCTGAGACACATTGAGAATTGTTTGGCAAGCTCTTCTTTCATCTTTTCACCTCCTCATCTTAAAATCTCTGTTGTGCGTCTATTTTCTCCTGGAGATTTTTCCATCTTCATCCCTTTAAGTATTTTACCCACTTCTTTCATTACTTCAGGAATTGTTACATCATTTTTTCTCGTGTATTTTTCTAGTATATATCAAAATAGTAGCATTTCACAGTTAGAATTTGTTATCAGCTTTCTTACAGTTATTATAATAATGTTTTACTAGTTCTGTAAATAAATTTCATCTTTAGATACAAACAAAAAACAAATTCTCATTATTTTAATTATTTAATTTATATCGTACCATGAAGTGCCAGAAGTCATATTATACATACCTAATAACGTGTGGGACCCTCTCGAGCACGGCGAAGTGCAGCAACTCCACGTGGGAGGGACGCGTCAAGTCGCTGGTTGTCCGCTGGACGGATGTGCAGCCATGCAGTCTCAATTGCCGTCCACAATTCGGTGGTTGTTGTAAGTGGAAGATCGCGGCACGAATAGCCCGTTCGATGATATCCCAAATGCACTCGACAGGATTCATGTCCAGCGATCTAGGGGGCAAATCAAGTGTTGGAGGTTGCCAGAATGTTCCTCAAACCAGTCGCGCACAATTGCGGCCCGGTGACATGGATCATTGTCATCCTGGAAAATCTCATTGTTGGCAGGGTATTCGAAGTCCATAAAGGGCTGGAGATGGTCACCAAACAGCTGAACATAGCACAGTCAATGTCCTGATCACGCGGACCAAAGGACCGAACAATGCCAGGTAAAAACGCCCCATACTATGACAGAACCACCACCAGCTTGCACAGTGCCTTGTTGACAACTTGGGTCCATGGCATCAAGCGGCCTGCGATACACCCGAACCCTACCATCCGTGAGTACCAAGAGGAAACGTGACTCATCTGACAACGCTGCACGTTGCCGGTCCTCTAAGGTCCAATTCACGTGTTCCCGAACCCATGTGAGTCGCCGCCGCCGATGGGCAGCGATTAGTGGCGGCACACGTATCGGTCTTCGGCTGCATTGATTCCTGCTGTCAGATTGTGTACTGTTGCTTGTCTGTTTGCCCGGACTAGTCTACCAGACGTCGCCGGTCGCGATCATTCAGCATCCGTGGGCGGCCACTGAGTTGTCCAGTGATGGGGCGTAATGCCTCCAATATGATTCTCACGGTCTTCCCTTGACATTGTTGAGCGAGTAGAGTTCAATGTCCGGACGATTTGCGAAATCGCATAGCCCATTCGTCTAACATCAACTATCATCGCTCGCTCAAACGCCGGTAATTCCCGTTGGGTTGCCATCACCACGGTACACGACGTTTCACTGCCCTGAAAGAAGTCCAACTGACCACACTGTAACTGCTTCGCGCCGTTCGACCGATTAGCCACGATGTTACCGCGCCGTCAACTAGTTCCCTCCCGCTGTCCCACGATTTTGGCACTTCAGTGTATGTATTTCGAGTGCCTGGTGTGAGTGTATTCATAAGTGCTAAGAAAGATCACTTAAGTGTAGTTTTTTTTTTAATATCGTAAGTCTACAATAAGGAAGCGACATAAAAATATTCGTATACCCTTACCTATAACAGTTGGCTCGAGATCTACAAAAATAACTCGAGGTACTTGTTTCCCTGCACCAGTACTACTGAAGAACGTACTACAACTTTTAGCGGATTCTTCTTCTGAAAAACCATCCGCATTTATTCCATGTTCCATGCAATAGAGTTCCCAACAAGCGTTGCCCATTTGCACTCCGGCTTGTCCAATGTGAACTGAGATACACTCCCTCTGAAACGTTATAAAAAAAATATGCGTCACTTATGAACTTTAGATATGCAACAATTAATATTCTTTTATAAGGATAACTTCTTTTATAGTTATTTTACTTTCTCATTGTTTACATTTCACTTATTTACTTACTATGTGGTTAACTTGGTGTTTACAATATTCAAGTAAGTAAGTATAAATAAATACAGGGTGTCCGAAAATTGTTTTCACAAAAATACATATAAGAAATACAGTGTGTCCCCAGAAATAATAGTGAAAACTTGGGGAGGTGATTATAAATATTGAACAGCAACATCTGAAATAACCAAATACGTTCTTGTAAAAATTCAGTCACCTGTTCAGAAACATGTTTCATTTTCTGAAGTTTTCAGTGATATTTCTGAGGAGTTAGACTCAGCAAATATAAGGACTTTCCTGGCAGAGAAGATAAAGAAACCACGAGTAGAAGATAGAGAAAAGATAATGCCTGGGTCTTTTGTCATGGTAGCAATTTTAAGTGAACATTGAGTAATACTTCCCGGGATGGTACCTTCAACATAGGCCCTGGTCGATACCTTCCCGAATCCTTTCCCCTCCCCTATCCCGTCCGGAGCCTTAGATACCTAAAGGCCATACATAAAATTCAAATTCACGGGAGTAAAACACAATTTCAGCGGCGTAGCAAATGGAGACATTAGAGTACTGTTCTTCAAATAAGATTCAAGAGACATGACTTTATTTCTGACGGATCAGAATTGCATTGATCAAATTTTGGAAGTACTATAATACATCAGCCAAAGATTGTTATAAGAGACCAGAGATTTTATAAAGGACAGGACTTTCGGAACTGTAAAGGATGTGAACATCCTTTACAGTGATGTGTTGATTTTTCTTTAACGTTAGCTTCCAGATATGAAAATATAGAATAATTCAATGTTTTAAACGAAAATAGTTTTCATTTAAAAATATGTCCACACTGAAAAAAATAGCTGTGTTAATTCAACACAATGCGGTGTCCCAGCTTGACTACCACTTTTTGTGTGTTAAATCAACACAACATATGGTGTTGATTTCGGTACTGGGCGAAAAGAAGTTACGGCTACAGAAAGATTTGAACATGGTTGCTTAGTCGGAAGTCGAGCGTTTTACTGACTTGGCTAAATCGTCAGACAGAAAATGCACTAGATGCAAACGAGACTTAGTGAACAACGTTTGAATTAAACGACTACACTATAGATTTAAACGGTGTAGGTGATCAAATATATGTTGCTGAAACCCCAAAACAAACTAGGTTACTTGCACGACTTATCCCATGGTTTAATCACTTCCTATTTGTCAATTGGGAAACAGAATTCCTATTCACTGAGAATATTCTATTCCTATGAAAGCAAGCAAGATGGCGACAGCCAAACACTTGAGCAGCATTACTGCTTTCTTATCGTAACAACATGCCAAATGCTGCGCTTGCTTTCATAGAAATGGAACATATTCTCAATGAATGGGTATTGTGATCCCTAATTGACCAATGGAAAAGTGATTAAATCATGGTATAAATCGCGAGAGTAACTTTGTGTTTGAGGTTCAGCAACTGTTTTCTATCCTCTATACCGTTTCAATCTAGTGCGCTTTCCGTCTGACAATTTAGCAAAGTCGGTAAGACGCTCGACTTCTAACTGAGCAACCCACGTTCAAATATCGCTGCACCTGTAACTTTTTTATTCTCAGTATCAAAATCAACACTGTGTGTTGGGTTGATTTAACACAAAAGGTGGTAGTCACGCTGGGACACAGCATTGTGTTGAATTAACACAGCTATTTTATTACTGTGTAGGATATATTCGTAGGTTTGAAGTTTTTTTTTACATTACGCCAGACATATCTTGAGTTAAACTTGTTGAAGTATTGAAAGTAGCGTATCAGCTGAAGGGAAGAGATGGTTTAATGTTTCTTTACGTTGTTCCAAATTAACAGCTTCTGTAAATATCTCACTTCAACAGTTTAACAAATATGTATTTATTTTATAACCTAATACGAATATGTCTTGTGTATTTATGATTTAAAGATTATAAAATTGAGAAACTGAAGGAACTGACAATTCGCACGAGTCCTGTACGGAACTTGAGTTTTTACAATTTATTATACCTTATATTGATTCTTATTATGACTTTACTGACTACATTCCAAAGAAATGTGACTAGTCATGGAGTTGATTAACAAAAAGCAGACCCATAACTCACATAAAGTTAGAAAATTTCAGTAATCAGCACATGGAGTATTACGGGGTAGTTTTTCTGTCCCATACGGAACAGTTGGTTTTCTGTTTGCAATATAATTTAAAGAAATTTCCTTTGTGAGATATGTTTTATGAATTACATCAATAATCTCACTGCAATATTTATGTTTAATACAAAGAAATTTGCGTGTACTCCAATTACGTACTTACTGAAATGCTTCTGACTGTTCCGTATGCAACTTTAATGACTGAGCAGTAACATTTGAAGAGTACAGGCAATGAAGGGGTGTTCATTTTTAGGCTTCAGCAGGAAGGCTGTGACTTTTAGATCCCGACTTTCGGGGGGATTTTCAACTTTGGAACTACTATGGTTAAGAAAGTGGTTGAGATGTGGCTGAAAAGGTCCCGCCAAGGCGAGTTCAAACCTGTATCATTCATCCAAATTTCAGGGGCGGATCCCGAGTTTCGGGGGAAATTTCAACTTTGGAACTACTAGTGTTAAGAAGGTGGTTGAGGCGTCGTTGGAAAGGTCTCGCCGCAATTTTTCCACCGGAACATCCCACACAGCACACAATGTTGAATTAACGTTTTATAAACGTTGACAACGTTGAATTTTGACAACGTTGTGTTTGGTGACGTTGAATTATACGTTTTATCAATGTAATTTAATAAACGTTTAAAGAATGAAAAGTATTAAACGTTGAATTTAAATTGTGCTCTTATTCCTTCTAAAATGTTGGAAAGCACAACGTTGAATGTTTGTGAGATTTCCTAATCTACAGAAACAATTTTCAGTGATAGTTTTATGCTTAAACTTCACTAGGTGTTATATAATATCATTTTTTTCCTTGATGGAAATGCACTTCTATTTGACATTCATACAATGCCTATGCTATGCGTTTGTCTTATGTTCTCTCATGAAAACCGGGAAAGTCAGGACATCGGCGCAGCGAGATATCGAAATGACAGGAGGAAATCCGAATAAGTTGCTCAAATGATTTTTTTTATATTCTTCGTAGAATAGGTTGTCTCATCTTGTTAAAAGCAATAAATGTGGTACCGACAATTCTCAGACTTACTGAATGAATCAAACAATTCCACGAGGCAACCTAATTCTGTTTTGAAAATGTATAACTTTTTTATTTCGTTCAGATGTCCCTTATAGGTAAGAGCATATTGTATGTAAGTAACTAGCCACACAGCACACAATGTTGAATTAACGTTTTATATACGTTGAATTTTGACAACGTTGTATTTGGTGACGTTGAATTATATATTTTGTCAACGTAATTTAATAAACGTTTAAAGAATGACCAATATTAAACATTTTTTTAAACGTTGAATTAAATTGTACTTTTAAACCTTCTAAAATGATGGAAAGCACAACATTGATTAAACGTTGATTCAACGTGTTTTCCTAACCTACAGAAATAATTTCCAGTGATCGTTTTATGCTTAAACTTCATTAGGTGTTATATAATATTTTCAGAGATGGGTCTAGGTAAAAATGTTCCAACTTCTCCCACCGGGAATCAAAACCGGATTGTTGGATTGTTACGTTTGAGGAGAAGTAAAATTTAACTTTCAGGACAAATTTCGTACCTTTCCCCCAAAATCCCTACTTATAACGAAAATTTAAATCTGTGCAGATGAACAGAATAATGTAAGTTTCCCAGACCGAAGCCTAGTATTTCAATGTTCAGTACGATATGCTTTAATTGAAATTGCAATTTTAGGGTTGATTCCAGGTTAAAATCCTACAATCAAAGGATTTCTCCTGAAATCAACCCTACAATTGTATCGTATTGAACATTGAAGTACTAGGCTTCGGTCTGGCAAACTTATATTATTCTGTTCATCTTCACAGATTCAAATATTCGTTGTAAGTAGGGATTTTTGGGAAAGGTACGAAATTTGCCCTGAAGGTTGAATTTTGCTTCTCTCTAAACGTTGTATAAACGTTGCATAACGTTGATTAAACGTTGAATATACGTTCATTCAACGTTTTGTAACGTTGAATCTACGTCAATGCCAAAATTAAGTTGCGGAAAAGGTTTCATTCAACGTCTTTAAAACGTTTATTAAACTTCAGATTCAACGTTGAATCAACATTTCTTAGAATACTAATCCGATAGTTGTATAAACGTGTAATCAACGTAAACTCAACCAAAATTCAACGTTTATTGAACATTGAAGAAAAAGTTGAATAAACGTTTATATAACGTGATTGTGCTGTGTGGGATTGATCATTTAAATAGCATGCTCCCTGCTGAAGCCTGGCGGTAGCTTATATACAGTCCCCCGACTGGGCTACGCCTCACTTGTTTTTAAATGAGTTTACACTCGTAACGAATACTATGTACACAATTACAGTTAACCGCTTGGAAAGTTTCAATCCAAAAGCGCAAATAGTCCTTAACCTATAGCGGTGTTTAGAATATTAAATACATGGGAGTAAATTGAAGAGTTAGGGCTGATTTTCATGAAAGCTTGCCTTGCTTGCTTTGCTTGCGATTCGGGTGAGTATCTAATTGAAACACGTGTTTTAAGACCACTTATTATGCGTTCTACGTGTAAGGGTTGATTTTCATGAAAGCTTGCGTTGCTTGCGATTTGGGTGAACAGCCAATTGAAATAAGTGGTGTAACACTTGTTTTAATTGGATATTCACCCAAAACACAAGCAACGCAAGCTTTCATGAAAATGAGCCCTTACATGTATTTCAGTTGGCTATTCACCCAAATCACAAGCAAAGCAAGCAACGTAAGCTTTCACGGAAATCAGCCCTAAGAATTTAAAATGCATTTTACGAGAAATCACCTTTCACGGACACCCCCCTTTCTTTCCTGTACACTTCATTTTATATCGTTCGGGAATTGTGAAAAGTTAAATAATTTTTCTTCTCGTATGTGGAGGCGATTGGAGGACTCTGAGGGAAACACTCCTCCTTGAAAAATATATCTGGATAGATACTGTTTAGAAATGTACTTACCATGTTTTATATTCTTCTAAATCAATTAAATTCGAATATGTTGGTACCAATAATTCGAATTCACACTCTAAGGTTTTGAAGTGTGGTTACAGAAGTCAGCTTTGGTGCCTGGCAACCTGAAAAAAGGTATGTTTCAAAGAATATGTTAGTAATTTATATGCAGATGATGCATTTAAGCCAAGCAGTTTTTCATTTGTACCCGTTACCCTTTTCTATCTTTACTTGCTCCCTTATCATTTTGGTTTTGGATAATACATAACCCTTAACTTCTCTAACTGTATATTGTGATACACGGTTTGTCTCTCACGGAAACTACAATTGAGCTGCAATTAACCATACTGGAGCGATGGATTAATAGGACGATCTGGTCGATTCAGAAATATCATGATCAGTACTTAAACTGGACTGCTCGACGTCATTGCGCTTTTTGTGGCTTAACCGTGATGTTTGGTATTTGCATCGCGTATAATGAAATATAACATCTAACCTTACTTTTCTAACTTATTTCTCTGAAGTACGTAAAAATTTGAGAACTGTGTAAAATATAGAAAAATCGAACGGGAGCAAATATTTATAAGTACACACAAAGAGAAGTATTTTTTAAAAAGAAGATAAAATCACTATCTCGTCGGGAATCGAACCCCGAACTCTCAGTCAACAATTAACACTACCATTACGCTTAGCCAAAAGTTACCCGCAAGCAGTCCTTTATCCTTCGTGTAATTCAGCAGAAGGCTAACAGATACGAATGATTTTCGGAAAAGGTTTACTCCACGAATGATTTTCCTAAGGCAACCTACTCAATTAGTAGTTCAAGGCGGACGCAATTATTAATTTAATTTTAATTTATTTTTTAAATTTTAATGCCTTTAGGCAACTTTGGCTCAGGTGGGATGGATATTGATGCGATGAATTGGTGGAATGAAGAAAGTGGGAAGACGGAAGAACCCCGAGAAAACGCACGCATACGGTGTTTGTCCACCAGAAAGCCCACATAGCATGAGTAGTGATCGAAACGACAACCCCTAGCACCGGACGGGAGCACTATACCATTTATCTACCGCGGTCAGTACACTATTACATATCAAAGTAATTGGAACGTGTACAGAGGATGAAGGATAACATATCCCACTTGATCTGATGTGGTGGGCCCCACATGGGAATTAGGTTGGCGTGCCCACCTAGCATGGAGCGCCACTTGATGCGATGTCGCTGCACATGGGAAATACGTGTGTGTGTGACCAGGCATGTATTTATGAATGAGCCTACTGTGCTCGGGCTCAGAGTGCCAAAATTTTGGGGCGCAATTATTATTAACTACTACCAGGCATTATGGGAGATTACATGTCAGAACAGCGTTCCCAGAACAGAGCGGGACAAAACAGAGCGGGCCACAAAATACCGTTGGTCGTAAAACAGCGCCTGCGTCAAAACAGTGATAAAGAGAACACGCTATTTTAAACAAGTGGCGGGTGTGTTTTACGCGCGTTATAGCTGTGTGGTCCGTTTTTAGTCTTCAGCAGCAAGCACTGTGAACCAACCGCATACAACCGCTCTGTCTATCCATCTGACTGTCGACAACTCAGGAAACTACTAGACTAAGAAGATGGCTGAGCTGTCGTTGGAAAGGTCTCGGCGAGGTGAGCTCAAACCCGTGTCTTTCATCAAGACCTCAGGGGCAGGTACGGAAGTACAGGGGGTGGGGTGAGCAATTTTCAACTCAGTAACTACTAGGGCTAAGAAGATGTCTGAGATGTCATTGAAAAGATCTCGGCGAGACGAGTTCAAACCCATACAGATAATCCAGATCACTGAGACGGGTCTCGAGATACGGAGGACAATCTTCAACTCAGTAACTATAGTCCGGCCGAAATGACTTGACAATAAAGTGCCATTTACTTGCATTGCTTTCATCTATCAAGTCATTACGGTCAGACTATAGTAAGGCTAGGAAGGTGGTTGAAGTATAGCTGGAAAGATATCAGCGAGGCGAATTCAAACTCGTATGGATAATTAAAATCACAGGGCGGGGCCCGAGAAAGGGGAGGGCAATTTTCAATAAAGCATCTACTGGGACTTATGAAGGGGTTTGAGTTGTTGAAAAGGTCTCGGTAAGACGAGTTAAAACCCCTATAGAACATTAGATCATAGGGTGGGTTTCGAGATACGGGCAGGGACAATTTTCAACTCATTAGCTACTAGGGCTAGAAAAGTGTTTGAGGTGACGTTGGAAACATCCTGCAAAATTTCCAACGAACCATTGATCAACCAAATACGATGCTCGCTGCTACAAAAACAATATATTAATAATAGAGTTATATAAAATATTGTTTTCATAGTTATTACCGTAGTATTTCTTGAGTTAAGCATGTCTTGAACTTTGATATAATATTCAGAGCTGAAACGGGTCACCGGGTCATTCGGTTCAAGTTTTGGGCTGGGTCACTGGGTCTATGCTCGAGACCTGGTCTGACCCAGTGAACCGGAGGGCAAAGCAGAGTTTCTAATGTTTTTATTATTATCCACTGTTGTGTAGGAACCGTGTTTCTTTTAGGGGTGACCGAAAAACAGGTGGTGTTACCCCTTGAGCACGAAAAAATAAGACGCTGAGTAATTCCTAACAATAGTAATATCTAGCAAGTAAGTGGACAATGACGTTCTGCGCAGACAAGTAGGCAGTGAATTGCGGCAATGAAGAAAGTTAACCCTGACAAACTAAGGATGCACAAACCTGATTTTACGTTAAAAATAGCTCAATTGATTATATAGACCTTTAAAAAAAACTTTCAAAAGCAAATAATAGAGCAGTATACTGTACAATTTACAGAAGATTCCTTAACACGTAAAGATAAGCATGACGGGCGTAAACCATAGTGTTACCAGCTATGTTTTACCAGCTGTGTTACACTAGCTAGGTTAGTGTTTAACCAGCTAAGCAAATGGTGGGATTTAATATTGTAATTGGAGGTGATTTCAACTCCGAGTATGATATCACAAGTAATAAGCGCAGTGTTACAGAATGTTTAGATCTCCTTAGACAGTTTAATTTTAAATGCATAAATTATAAACCTACCAGAGGAACTGCTTGCTTAGATAACATTGTCACCAATATAAATTGGGATATTATATCCAGTGATAGACCTATAGGTATATTTCCATTTTCAGATCATGAAGCTCTATGGATTAATATAAATAACATACAGGTATCCAAAACCAGTGAATTTAATATTGTGATTACGAGACCTATAACGGAAGATAAGTATTTTATAACTGCTCTTGCCAGCTTAGATTGGTATGATGTGTTAGCTAAACCCATGGATCGGCCTACTAATGATTACTGTAATGGAACATGGGGGCTAACATTACTTTTAAACGTTTCTTGTCCATATTTTTAAACACTTTTGAAACGTATATTCGTCTAAAAAAATGTAAAATTAGCAGTAGTAATTACAAACATAATATTAGTAAGAAAGCTAACTGGTATACTCCGTATTTAGCTGCTATGAAAAGTCGTATTGTGTGGTACTTAGGACGGTATAAGCTGAATAACACGGATTCCACACGGGTAGCTTACTTAAATGCTAGAAAATAGTATAAATTGGCCGTAAATGATGCAAAGAAAATGCATAATTTTATAATCATTGAGTCAGCTAACAATAAATGCCAAGCTGCATGGAAAATAATAAACAATGTGGCTAAAATGCTAAAAGAGATGTCATATGTATCTCACCAAATGAACTCAGTAATTTCTTTGTTGATTCTGTTAAAGAAATAATAACATTGTTTGTCCTGATGTCACTACTACGGAATTAATTGTCCAAAATAGTACTTTGAATGAAGGTAATTTTGATTTTGAGGAAATTACCGCAGAGGTTGTTTTTGGTATAATGAATAGATTCAAATGCTCTAATAGTGTTGACATTTATGATATTTCTATCAATTTGATTAAAAGGGTAATTTATCATATTGTCAATCCTTTCACTTACTGTATAAATAAAAGTTTGGCAGAAAAATTTTCCCTGATGTGCTGAAATTATCTAGAGTTGTTCCAGTATACAAAGAAGGAGATTAAAAAAAAGTTCCGCCAGTTATCGTCCTATTTCCTTAATATCGTTTTTTTTTTTTCAAAATTTTTTAGTCTGTGATATACCAACGGTTACATAAATATTTTGATTAGCATAACCTCATTACAGAGTCTCAATTTGGTGTCAGGGTTGGAAAATCGACTAATAATGCAGTTGACTCGTTAGTGAAAAATGTTATGCAGGCTCTTGAGAGGAAGGACTTTGCATGGGCTACCTTCTACGATCTGTCTGAGGCGTTTGATTGTGTAGATCATAATATACTTATAAATAAATTGAACTATTACGGTTTAAATGGTAGAGCACTGAAACTTTTAAAATTTTATTTGGTGAGTCGTAGACAAATTGTCTGTGTTGGAAGACAGAAATCAGATATAGCTTATGTAAAATGTGGAGTTCCACAAGGTTCTGTCCTTGGACCTCTGTTGTTCATTATAATGATAAACGATTTACCTGCATGCGTTTCAGCACACTCAATTCTGTATGCGAATGACACTACCTTTATAAATGCCAACCCTAATTTGCAAAAATCTTAAAAATATTACGGAGGAAACTCTATCTCAAGCTACGTTATGGTTTAGAGCCAATGGTTTACAGTTAAATGAGAACAAAACACAGAGTATGTTATTTAGTTTAAAGGAAATTCCGACTGCTGTGTGTTCATCCAGTGTTAAATTCTTGGGGATTGCTATTGACAATCACTTATCATGGGAACCTCATATAAAATATATTTGAAGTAAACTTTCTAGGGTAAGAGCCTAAAAAATAATGTACCTGATAGTTATGTAAGGTCTGCATATTTTGCATTCTTTCAAAGTATGATTATGTATGGTCTAATGTTTTGGGATAACTGTAATTATATGCAAGATATTCTTCTCTCACAGAAGAAAGTTATAAGGATAATCACTGACTCATAACTTAGCTCATTGTAAGCCTCTTTTCATAAAACTAAGAATAATGACAGTGATTAATCTATACATTCACAGCGTACTGATTTATGTAAAATGTAATGTGCCAGAACAACATTGTAGACAGGATATTCATTCCTGCAGTACTAGGAGCAAAAGGCATATTGATTTACCTCATTGTAGATTATCTAAAAGTCTTAACAGCTATGAAGTGCTGGGTTTAAGGTTGTTCAATACGCTCTCTGAAGAAGTAAAAGGAATGCCCATAGTAAAAGGATTCATAACTGGTTAGTTACCAATCCTTTTTATTCCTTGAATGAATTTTTTGACTGTCGTAATATAAATATACTCTAATTAGGGTAGTTACTTGTAATACCTTATTTATTGTATAAATATAATTATTCCTTGAATGAATTTTTTACTGTAGTAATATAAATATACTCTAATTAGGCTAGTTACTTGTAATATCTTATTTATTGTATAATTATTTTTTGTATTTTGTGTATATAATATCTGACGTTGTCTATTGCTTTGCAAGCTTAATGACAATAAAAATATATCATATAACATAGTGCTGTTACCGCCCATACAATTAATTTTATCTTATCTTACATAAAGGTAAGGTAAAGGTATCTCCTTTATGAGCAACACAGGGTGCATGGGGAATGTGGAGGTAGCTAGACGCACGTATTCTAGACGCACGGCACGAAATGAGATAGACTGGAGGGTTAAGTAGCCATGGGATCAAAAATCTGGTTTTAAAATCAGTTTATTTCCGTTTTCAGTTTTCTATCAAACTTTCGGATTAGTTCAAAATTCCATCTTTTGTTTTTGTTAAACTTTAATTTATATCGCAAACTTGCTTACATGCATTTGTACTTGAATTTACATTTTTTTCTGTTGCTTTTTTCGTGGAAAGTGTTGGTATTTTTCTGGATTTAGGTTTTCCATCATTCCATGCAGTAGCTATCAGTTCTTTTGTCAACCTGATTCTGCACAGCACTGAATTCAGACACTTTCACTCGGGAGGGATTTTATGTTCTTTGGGGTGACTTTATTTTCTAGAGAAATATACATTGTCTTTTTTTATAACAAATGCTTATCCAAGATGGCACAGTAAAATTGCAGCAAGTTTGGCATTCCAAGGTTACAATTTTCCTGTAAACTTGCCGCAAACTTTCTAGTTGACAAATGATAAATTTGCTACAAACTTTCCACGCCAAACTTGCTACAAACCTTTCAGATCAAACTTGCTGGAAACTTTAAAAAACGTTGGTAGACAACATCGAGCCTGTGGCGGAAAAAATTATATTGTGTTCAGTCAGGTTCGAAGCCAGAATCTTCACATTTATTTGTTGTCCGTCACTCTAACCATTACTCCACGGTTCTTCTCCTGAATGGAGTACATTCTACTAGACCTTTTATGTTACGGAGACAGTTTCTGAAATAAAGCCATGCATGTAGGCATAAATTCGTAACTTGGAAAGCTTATTGATCCTGTGTTAGAGCTATGAAGAAGGCTGATTCGTCGATTTTTTTTTACAAACAAGTCACCTCAAGAGAATCATAATGATG
>JAGDQP010034060.1:0-20335 GCA_022664845.1 Lepisma saccharinum | reverse complement strand
CCTGGTTGGAAGGCCCGATGGAAAGAGGCCATTGGGAAGACCGAGACGTCGTTGGGAGGACAATATTAGAAGAGATCTTCGAGAAGTAGGTGTTCGTGATGAAAACTGGCTTGATACTGCCCAGGATAGAATCCAATGGCGAACGTTTGTTACTGCGGCGATGAACTTGCGAGTTCCATAAGCCATAGAGTTAGTTAGTTAGTTAATGACGTCATGACAATTTCTGTCAGTACTGAAATGAGACATTCGTGGTGTGTCGCCTTGATCGATGCTCAGTTGTTTTTTGGCGTCACTCCTTAGCTGGGAATGTGATAGCTATAAGCGGATCCACTATTAGAACATACTTGGTTTGGTTATGGCTTTCTCCATTTTTCGTCAAGAATCCCGCTACATCTCATTACATCTGATATTATACGTGAGCGCTTTGGTTTTGTCAATAAAAGCATTTTTTTAAAATATATTTTAATTTGTTTCCAGTGTTTTCCACTGAAAACCATTACACCTTTAGTTTTCGTTCTTGAGACAGAAAAATCAATCTGCAAGAACTAGTATGTCCCACCTAAAACCTTTTAGTAGTCAATACACAGGCTAGTCGGTTGGAGCTAGAAAAACGAAATTTGATACCTCATCACTAGCAGATGAAGGAAATATTACATTTTTTTTTAAAAAAAGTCGCCATCTTGGATCCAAAATGACCGCCAAACCAATTGTTGTATAGAATACACAACCTAAACGGCTGGAGCTAGAATAACGAAATTTGGTATCACGGTACATCATCACTAATATGTTACGAAAATATTACAAAATGTTTCCAAAGACGCCATCTTGGATCCAAAATGGCTAACCCCCAAAAAATTATTCCTCACGCCATTTGAGCTAGGGATACGAAATTTGGCATAAAGGTGTGTTATCAAGAGTAGATTAAGAAAATATTACAAAAAAAAATTAAAAAGTCGCCATCTTAGATCCAAAATGGCCGCCAAACACATTATTGTATATAAAACAACCTAAACGGCTAGAGATAGGTCAACGAAATTTGGTTTGACGGTACATCATAACTAGTAGGTTACGAAAGTATTACAAAATGTCTCCAAAGACGGCATCTTCGATTCAAAATGGCGAACCTCAAAAATTCCTTTTCCACACCTTTCAAGCTAGAGATACGAATTTTGACATAAAGGTGTATTATGAAGTGTAGAGAAAGAAAATATTACAACATTTTGAAAAAGTCGCCATCTTGGATCTAAAATGGCCACCAAATCCATTATTGTATAGAATGCACAGCCTAAACGGCAGGATAGAAAAACGAAATTTTGTATTGCGGTACAATCATCACTAGTAGGTTATGTAAATATTACAAAATGTCTCCAAATACTGCAAAATTGGATTCAAAATGGCGGACCCCAAAAATTCATTACATAGTTTCAGCCAACTACGAGTTATCCCGTTCAGTGTCAATCGAAAAGAACGTCCTTTTTCCGGTGACGGGCTTTAACTGGTTTATTTTATCTTAACGGCTTAGTTCAGAACGATGTCAGCTATATCGCTCTATCATCGCGAATTCAATCAAAGTTAAGATATATTCTTTTATTTATTGATGTCTTTTACGCATCTAAAGCTCAGGCCGGGATAGAAGAGTGAAAAAGATGCGGTAAGGTGTCGGGACTAAGTTGAATGTACCATCCCCTCATTTGCCTGGTGCGACTGAGCTGGGAAAAAACCTCAGTCAGGATGGTCGGCCATTGGGCAAATTTATGATATTTTACTTTTATATATATTAGTTGACCGTCCCATTGGTCTAGTGGTTACCGTCGCTTACTGCTGATCGTGGGGTTCCAGGTTCGATTCCCGGCTCTGCCAAGTGATTGTTTTTTTTTTTCAAAGCGAGAGGGTCTGGAAGGGTGTCCACCCAGCATCGTGACGCAGTTGGGGAGCCACTGAATAAAAGACAGTGGCGATCACAGTTGAGAACTTCTGCTCTCCTCTCCGGTCAGCGTGGGAGTAATAGACCAGCTCCTCCCTCATAAGCGGATTTATGGGGGGTATGGGGGACATTGCCCCACCAGTCATTTCAAAATAACATAAATGTTCCATTCTAAACGATAGTTTTTTTTAAGTAATTGCCCCCCCCCCCCCCCAGAGTCTCTCTCCGAAATACGCCCATGTCCTCCCTCCTGGAAAGGCCTCATCCAGTAGTGGATTGAATATGGCTGTGAATTATAAATTAGTTACGCAGTACATTTCTGTTTTTAATAAACTAACTTAAACAATATACCTGGAGGAGAAAAAGGACGGAGGTAATAGGTTATGCTCCATTGTCATTCAAAACAAAACAAACAAACACCAATTTACAGAAGTAATTAAAACATGATGACTGGTGTTAAGAGGAAGCAGTTTCATGTAGAAGGCTGTTCTGGAAGTTGGAAATAGGAAACATCCTACATTAGAAACAAACCAACATAAATAAGACAATCTCGTAAACTTATAATGACTGTCATATGCATAATAACGTCATTAAAGACGTCTATTTCTACTCGGTTTACAAAAAGGCATTCGAGTGGTGAAAGTAACTCCGGATCTTACACTAGAACATCCATCCATAGTAGTTTTCTTTGAAGACAGTCTTTCTGTTTCTTTTTGAAAAATATAACGTGTCTAAAGTCTCTTTTGCACCCCCCCCCCCCCACTACCAGAACTGTTTCTTGACCCCCTTCTCCCCCCCCCTCACTTCGTTAGTAATTTGTTGTACGTAATCGGTTAGGACGCTCTTGACAGGTACATTAACACCGGCGTGTAAGGGGTGCGATCTTATTCACATGGACTTTGGAGATATTTCGAGAAGAAAATGGTCGCCGTTTGGGAGTGGCAAAATCTTTTGCTCTTATTCTTTAGAAGGAAAAAAAAAAGTATATATGAGTCAGCTCCATTTCTACCACACCTTTCAGTATTTGAAACTAAGAAGGAAAAAAAGTAGTAGGGAGTGAGGGGAACCAAACGAAATACAGTCCATTGGACAAAGTATTACTTCTTTTTTTCTTCCCCTTGTATAGTACTTGGTGTACATGTTTTAAACGACTAATGTTGGTAGAACTAATTCATATCGTAGGTTCAAATTGTAGATTTTGTAGTTGATGTGTACTTAGTAATTAAAAAATGTTAACTCAAATAAAAGGAACACAAAACTATTTTCCCACTCTTTGACTTACTAATTAGAACATAACAGTGTTAATGATTTTTATTCCTTTTTGTTCCTGAGTTAAGCTTTCTTTCTATTATAACGATTAATTACCAAAACTATTAACGAATCACATTTTGAGCGCTGCATTTTCGTTGTAAGAGGATCGGTTCCTTTCCTATTGTGATGCTGAAGGGCTAATGACTCCAAAGTCCTTGCGCAAGATGAACCGATGATGGTTTGCCAAGGCATGAAAATTACGTGCTCAAGACGGGACCTAGAATTTTAAGCAGCGCTCTGAACCACTTGTGTTCCCAGTAAGTCCGCGTGACCCCATGAATTGAATTTATTTGGCATTGAATTCCTTTAGGCATATTTGGCTTAGACCTGGGTAGGTTAGGGAACAGGATGTCGACCAGGGTCTAGTTTTCGAGATTCTATCCCAACATTTACCTGGTGCGTCTGAAGAAAAAAAAACCTGTGGATGACCAGGAGCTGAGATCGAACCCAAGACCTTCCAAATGTGAAGCCAAACGCTCTACCAACTACAGCAGGTCGATCCGAGATCCCATGATTATAAGGAATTTTCAATTTCTGTGAAATCATTAAAAATATGACTCTGTATAAGAGTCATTGCCAAATTAATGTACGTACCTAAATGCTGTCCCAAGCTTCTTAAAACTTAAAAATAAGAACAAAACTATATTTATGATATTATTCCTGTTGTGTAGAGGTAGTGTGCACTTAGATTGAAATTTATTTAATTTTCTTCAGCAAAAATTAGAATACGTCATTTGTTCCCTACGTGAATTGTATCCTCCTACTTTTTTCTGATATATCGTTTTCTGCATACTACTCATTAAAAAAAAAAAATAATAATAATAATTTATGTTTTTAAATGTTCGGTTCATATCGAAAACAATTTGAAAATTACAAACAAAAATAATTAAATACAGGTCGTAGATTCATGTAGAACCCATTGTCCCCCACAAAAAAGTATTCTCTCAGTGGACAGACACGAAACTTCTAATACACCACACCAGAGTGTGGTACTGGTGTTTAAACTCGGTAGGTGAAAGGACGAGAACGCCATCTTTGTGATACCTAAAGAAGCTTGACTTTGGTGTGCCTGGTATATGTTTTGAATATTTAATGATAGTCAGAATCCGTTTGAAGTCGAGATCAACCAGTTCACTTTGTGGACAGTTTTTAAAAGGTTATATTTGTTTTTTCTTTTCAGAAGTTCATATTTAAAAGATGAATTATCTTAAGAATAAGAAGTCGTTAAAGAAATGAGAACTACGTAGCCTCTTTAGTTCAAGTCTCAAAATCAAAAGTAAGCCATTTTTGTCCAATACGTGGAACCAAAGTATACTTACAGCGTATTCTGTGAAGTCCAGTAAGCTTATGAGTATTAAAAATGATAGACATTCATTACAGATAAGGGTTTCAATTACAGTAAACAGTTACGGTCTCAGTGAACTACATAGCGCTAGCCAGTGTACCGTACCTTGTATAACGAAGATAAACCCTAACCTGTTTTTACTAACTTAGGCCTAACCTAACCAATAATAGTGAACTTATTAATAATAGATATAGACAGTGAAATGTATATAAATGTTTTTTAACGAGAAAATTATTTTTGAACCTGCCGCGCCGGGATTTGAACCCGGGTTTCCTACCTAACAGCCTACGTCTTATCAAGGGATGGCCAAATTGATCCGGATATCGGATATCCGGATCCGCGAATGTCCGGATTTCAGATATCTCGAACATGGACACATCTTCGTAGTCTTTTCTGATTCGTATTTTGGGCGAAATTTTTCGGATATCAAACTATAAGCGTCAGTTCTACAATCAACAGCTAAACTTCTAGTCAGCGCTAAGTTGAGGTCAACTTTCATTTTGCGTACTCTCATTGGCCAAAATCAGACTTGGGGCCTGTTTCACGCAAGTACTTGTCAAGTTTTCACTCTACAGTCTGCATTTCAGGAGGACTGTCTCAAGACCGCTAGCCTCCCGCCACAAACCCTTGTACTCATTCAATTTTCTATCATTTTGTGCAAGGAGTGTGATTATACTAGACAATATTTAATTGTTAGTGAACTTTTTACACCCAAAGTAGGCAACTAAACGACAGTATACATAAAGACTGTGGCGGGAGGTTAGCGGTCTTGGGACAGTCCTCTGGAAATGCAAACTGAAGAGTGAGAAAGTTGACAAGTATTTTCGTGAAATAGGGCGTTGGCCTCAACTTAGCGCTGACAAGAAGTTTAGCGGTCGATTATAGAACTGACCCTAAGTCTTATTTCGTTTCTTCTTACTCTTCATTTTGGAGTGTTGAGAGGAGAGAGAGGAAAAGCAGGATCATAGAAAGAGAGAGAAGAAATAACTAACTGCATCCACACGTGTTCCTACCCTTTGCCCTGTGTTGTGGTTATCAGTTACTAAGCAATAAACATTACGTTGGTAAAAGGAAAGAACAAATGAAACTCCCAATCCCTTAAGCTTGCAGGGATGTAAAAATAATACGAAAGTCCTTTCCCAGATATATTTGCTTTGAGAAATATTTTAGAGAAAATAAATGACGTTAAAAATTCTGCTATCAACTAACTTTGAACAAGAAAACAATAACAATCAAATACACAACTATCTCAATAAAATATATGTTTTTCGAGTTTCAGATACATTGAATTGAAGTTGGCTTTATTTACGGCATTTTCGGCTCAGGCCGGGATGAGATAGGCAGAAGATGGGGGGAGTTATTGGTCAGGGCCTTTCATAATTTACCATCCCGGCATCGTAGTTTCAGATGCATCATAATAACGAAGTCCAAAATATTGGGTCTTTGAATCTATGACCGAAATCGAAAAACAAAAAAAATCATTGGACCGGATATCCGAAACCCCGAAACCTCTGAGATTCGGGTCTGGCCATCCCTAGTCTTATTTACTTAATTACTTTTTTTAAAAAACTTTATTTTACTGATCTATCTATTAGATAAATGCCAATTACTGTTTCAGGAAGAAAATAATAACAGAGCACACATACCAATAAAATGAAAAATAAAATAGAATTATTTTTACCCTTTTAAAGCCGTCTCTTGAACGATCAAAAGGCATAAAACGAAGTCCACTAGAGGGGAAAAAAATAAGTTCTGTCTATTCGAATAAAAAGAAGTCATGTTTGGGAATGCTAACACAAGGTCATGGGAAAGAGCATGTGTGACCAGAGATCACCTGCTGAAGAGAGAACAGAGGGGAACGGGGAGGAAATTGGGAGTCAGAGAGTCGGGGAGAACGTATTCAGAACAGAAAGATATAGACGACGAGGGAGGGACAGAAAGAAGGGATATTTGGATCGATCTAAAGCAGCAAACGGGATTTTTAAAATCATTTTTTATAAAACAGACAGAAACAGATGTTGCTTCAGAAAATTAGAGAAATAATGATTTTTTTCTCTCTTAAAGAGAACAAAGTGTGTCGTCTAATTGAAGGGGAGGAGGATGCGTGGCTGAAGGGGAAGGGGGGAATAAAGGGAATTTTCTAGACGCGTGACAAAGAAATGCATTTATGACGCTATTCATCAGGTGGGAGGTGGGAGAAGGAGTCATTAGGATAAATAACATTTCGTCTGTCTTCACACCGTTATAACTTTAATAGAAATCTCTATTGTTATCTTAATGTTCGATAATTTCATTAATTTTGCAAGTTCAAAGGTATTAATTTTGATTTTTGTCTAAATTTTTTATAGAAAATCAGAGAAAGGAGATTGTGAACATGGATTTACAATTTCTCCGAAAAAGTAACATTAAAACCACACTAGCACGTCAATATCGACCAATAACACAGCTATTTCGATCCATGTTATTACCCAACATCGACCAATATCGGATAGCAAAATTGTTTGCCGATATTGTCGATATTGATCGCTGTAGGAAAGCGCCATCTTTCGCAGAGAGAAATTTACAATTTTAATAAACGAAATTACGAATATTTTTACAGTAGTGTTAGAGAAAAAATTGATCTAGATTACATCCTGGATTTATTGCAACACGCATTTTATTTACTCTTCTCGATTTATTTACTAACTACCTAACTCTATGGCTTATGGAACTCGCAAGTTCATCGCCACAGTAACAAACGTTTGCCATTGGATTCTATCCTGGGCAATATCAATACAGATTTCATCACGAACACCTACTTCTCGAAGATCTCTTCTAATATTGTCCTCCCAACGACGTCTCCGTCTTCCCAATGGTCTTCTTCCATCCGGTTTTCCAACCAGGATAGAATTTAATCTTTGTTTTCCCCCATCCGAGTTACATAGCCTGCCCACCTTAGTCGTCGTGATTTCATTATTTTTACAACTTCTGATGAATCATACAGTCCGTGAAGTTCTTCATTATGCAGTCTCCTCCACTCTCCAGTCATCTCGTCCCGTTTCGGCCCGTATATCTTTCTCAAAACCTTAATTTCAGACACACGTAATTTATGTTCATTTACTAGGGTCGTACTCCAACTTTCGCAACCGTAAAGTATTACTGGCAGAACAACCGTTCTGTATATTTTCAATTTCAATTTCCTTGATATTAATCGCGATGTTAGAAGTTTTTGGACTGAATAGAAACATGCATTGCCCGATACTAAGCGACTTTTTATTTCTTCCGTGACCTCATTTTTGCTTGTTACTTATACTCCGAAGTATTTTAATTTGTTTACTTTCTGTATGACCTAAATCTTATGTTTTTATTTCCTTCATTCCCTGTGTTTCGGCTTATTATCATGTGTTTTGTTTTATCTATGTTTCCCTGTAGGCCTGTCTCTACTACTAGGACATCGGTGTTACTTTGTAGTGCATCTGGATCGTCCCCTATTAAATCTACATCATCCGCGTATACGAACAGTTGATTCAAACCATTCAATGATAGTCCCTTTTTGTCCCCTTTAATTTTTAAAATCGCATATTCTAACGTAAAGTTAAACAGTAGTGGTGACAAGGCATCGCCTTGTTTCAATTCGTTGCGAATCTTGAAACTATCTGACATATTATTACCTATCCGTACTCTGCTTATGGGGTCGCTGAGACACATCTTCACTAGTTGGACCAATTTTTTCGGTATTCCAAATCGTATCAGGATACTGTATAACTTTTCCCTTTTGATAGAATCATATGCTTTCTTAAAATCAATGAATAGCTGATGAACCGTCCCATTGTATTCCCATTTCTTCTCCAAAATTTGTCTCAAAGCAAAAATCTGGTCCAACGTGGATCTATTTCTTCTAAATCCACATTGGTGATCTCCAATTATTTCATCTACGTATACATTTAGGCGTGTTAACAGAATATTACTTAATACCTTGTAACAAGTTGAAAGTAACGAGATTCCGCGGTAATTATTGCATTCCGACTTATCGCCTTTTTTGTAAATCGGAACAATTATTGATGTTTTCCATTCCTTTGGGAGCTCCTCCTTTCTCCATATAGCACTTATCAATTTATGTAGTTCCTTGGTTAGTGCCGTTCCTCCTGTTTTAATTAATTCGGCTGGAATATTGTCTATTCCTGGTGATTTGAAATTTTTCAATTTCTTAACCGACATTTCGATCTCGATCTCGCTAGGTTCGGGAATCCACGGTTCTGCGGTATGGATTTCAAATTCCTCTGTTTGTTCCCCGCTGTGTACATTAAGAAGTTTGTCGAAATAACTTTTCCACACATCGACAATTTTAGTCGGATCCGCCTGAAGATCTCCACGTTCATTTCTAATCATTCCTAACCTCGGCTGGTAACCTTTTCTTAACGAGTTTACCCCTTTGTATAGATCTCGTATGTTATTTGTCTTCCCGTTTTCCTCAATCTCCTGAATCTTCTGCGTCAGATATTCTCGCTTTTTGTTTCTGAACCCTAGTGTGGCGTTTCGTTTCGCGTTACTGTAGTGGTTGGTATTTGCTTCGCTTTTATTACTTAGCCATCGTTGCCTTGCTTGTTTTCGTTCCTCATGAAGTTTAATGCATTCTTCATCAAACCAAGGTTTGTTTTTCTGTTGTTTCTTCTCACCTACGCGTTCCTTCGCTGCGCTCTTAATTGTTTCACGAATTGCCTCCCACATCTTACTTACATCAATTTCATTATTAATATCATCATTATTATTACTCGAGTCGGCTAGGATTTCGAACCTATTTGAGAGTTCGAGTTGGTAATCTGCTCTTATGCTCGGATTATTTAATAGTTTCACTTCGAATTTCAGTTGTTTTGATCCCTTGCTTTCTCTGTTCGCGATGCATAACTTTTCCCTTACTTTTGTGATCACTAATTGATGGTCGGTGTCACCTTCCGCTCCTCTGTACGACCTAACGTCCATTATGTTGGTGTGTCTTCGTCTGTCTACTAATACGTGATCGATCTGGTTGAGAGTTTTGCCGTCCGGAGATACCCACGTGTATTTGTGTATGTCTTTGTGTTCAAAGTACGTGCTCTTTACCAGTAAGTTTTTCGAAATCGCGAAAGTTATCAGTCTTTCTCCATTGTTGTTGGTCTTTTCGTGAAGACTGTATTTGCCTATAGTAGGTCTATATTTTTCTTCCCTCCCTACCTTTGCATTGAAATCACCCAACACAATTTTCGAATTATACTTCGGTAATCGGTCAAACAACCTTTCTAGCTCATCGTAGAATATATCTTTGTCGTTATCAGTAGCCACCTCGGTCGGAGCATAGACGTTTAATAAAACCGTGTTGCCCCATCGAGTACGTATCGTAACGTACGATAGTCTTTCGTTTACGAACTCTATATTCTGAACCGCCTGAAGGATACTATTCTTAATGAGGAACCCTGTTCCGAAATCGTGAGACTGTGTTCCCCCGTAGTAGAAAGTGTACTTGCCCTGTGGGATACTATCTTGACCCTCCCACCGAACTTCTTGTATCGCTAATATGTCTAGCTCGTACTTTTCGGTCTCGTGTACCGCCACCTGAAGAGCGCCCGTTTGGTATAATGTTCGTACGTTCCACGTTCCTATTCTAAGGTCTTTCTTAATCCTGTTCATAAAGCCCCCTGAAGCAGTCCCAGCCCGGAGATCCGAATGAGGGACTAGTTTACCTCCGGAATATTTTACCCCAGGAGAATCCATGAACCATATGTTACTATTTCTTGACATGTTTTAGCGGTGTAGAGTTGTCAGCTCTACGACCTCGCAGTAAAGGTAGACATTCAAGATGTCGCCCTCTGTCCATCTCTGAGCCTTGCCGATGTCATTCATCTTCAGCCTCAGAGTGGTAATGGTGATGCTGCTTCCCCTCACCATGATATTTTTGTTCGGGGGTTATCGTCCCCTAGCCTTTGTAGATCCCTCTACTAACTGCAAGGCAGCAGTACTGGTTTTGGTCCGCCCCGGAATATTTCCGGTACCCACCATATCTGGTCGGCATTCCCCTATCCGCCACCTGGGGAGGCGCCTGGTGGAAGACCAGTAACTCCAACCCGGGTCATGACGTCATACATAACTAATTGTAGCTACTTGTATATAATAACAAATAAGAGTGCCAAGAAGCAGGTTCAATTCAGTTGCTAATTTAGTGTATTGGTAGAGTGTTGGGAAATTAATCTAACAGACCTGGCATCGAATCCTGGTCTAGCTTTGTTTATTTTTTCTTTACGAAAAATAAATTTTCTTTTTATATATATATATATTTATGAGAGTTTCGGCTCTCCTCTCCCAACACATCTGGTCAGCGTGGGAGCAGTAGACCACCTCCTCCCTCCGGGAGAGGCCTCATCCAGTAGTGGAATTAATATGGCCGTGAATTATATATATATATATATAGTGTTCGAAGTGGGAGAGAAAAAGAGACTATTTTCGTAATACTTGCCTCGACATATCAAAAAGTGATATATGACAACACGGATACCGCGTGTTTCAGTGACGGTATGCTTTTAGCTCTCAAAAACCAGAGCTGGTATGCCATACCGGTGCATACCGCCTCACCTCGACCACTATATATATATATATATATATGCATTAGGAAATTTAATAAAATTAGTGACCAAGGACACTTGGAGGTTAGGTAAGGTCAGGTACGGTGTTTTTTTTTATTGCGCACACGGTTAAATCGTAGGCAAGTGTGATTTTATCCACAAGTAGGCAAGTGTGACGTCATCACAATTTCTGTCAATACTGAAATGAGACATTCGTGACACACCTGATTGGTTAGCAGAGAACTACAGAGCTTGCTGCCATCTTTGTTAGCTGGAAACAATGGTTTTGATTGGAGTAAGTGGGCCTAACGGGCGGGAATAAGCTGTAACTCTTAGCGAAATCTCATATCCTCTATTAGAACAACCTTGAACCAAACGCAAAGGACTTGCCAGTCTCAGCGTCACAAGGTTATAAACGGCCGTACAAATTAAGGTCAATGAACTCGAATTTGAAATTTGTCTCCCTAACAGCCAAAAGTGACCAGGGATAAAATTGATCATCATATACGTCCTCAGCGTACTTCAAAACATGTGATCGAAGAATTACATTGCCCTAATCGAGACCCTTAGCTCAGAGATCGGAAATGGCTGCAGACTGGAAGTAATGGTTTTCTCCACCACTTTGAACCATAAGGATTCCTACACTGCAAAAAATAGCTGTGTTAATTCAACACAATGCGATGTCCCAGCGTGACTACCACATTTGTGTTGATTTCGGTACAGTAAAAAAAGAAGTTATGGCTACAGTGAGATTCGAACAGGGGTTGCTCCGTTAAAAGTCGAGTGTCTTACCGACTTGGTTAAATCGTCAGACAAGAAAGACACCAGATGCAAACGATATTTAATGAACAACATTTGAATTAAACGACTACACACTAGATTTAAACAGTGTATGTGATCAAATATATGTAGCTGAATCCCCAAAACAAGCTAAGTTAGTTGCACGACTTATCCCATTTTTTAATCACTTCCTATTTGTCAATTGAGAATCAGAATTCCCATTCATTGAGAATATTCTATTTCTATGAAAGCAAGCAAGATGGCGACAGCCAAACACTTGAGCAGCATTACTGCTTTCTTATCGTAAAAAAACATGTCAAATGCTGCCCTTGCTTTCATAGAAATGGAACATATTCTCAATAAATGGGGATTGTGATCTATAATTGACCAATGAAAAAGTGATTAAATCATGGCATAAGCCGTGAGAGTAACTTTGTTTGTGTTTGGGGTTCAGCAAACATTTTTTTATCCTCTATATTGTTTCAATCTAGTACTTTATTCGTCTGACGATTTAGCGAAGTCGATAAGACGGTCTACTTCTAACTGAGAAACCAATGTTCAAATCTAGTTCCAGCCATAACTTTTTTTTTCTCCCAGTACTGAAATCGACACCGTGTGTTGTGTTGATTTAACTCATAAAAGTGGTAGTCACGCTGGGACACCGCATTGTGTTGAATTAACACAGCTATTTTTTACTGTTTTCATACGTTTTTGGCTGGCTCGTTTCTGTCCAATCTATATATTGGGAACGGAAAGACAGGCAGAGATTCCGGCAGGGTTTTTAGTTTGTGAGGGGAATGCAAAGTCAATATTGGGAGGTGTGAGTGGAGTTTTGCACTGTTTCGATCGATTTTTGACCATAAAAATATTTAATGTTGAGGGGGGGAGTGCTCTCGAGGATTTCGAGGGTGACACCCAACAAAAGGGACTGTGTGTCGGAATCATTGCTGAGACAGGACAATGTTTCGTAAAAGGGTCTTCACATAGCTCTTACTGTGCTCCCCCCGGAACTTTTTCAATTTTTTATAACTTGTAGAAAGTGGGAAGTCAGTAAGTATCACAAATCTGAAAAGTGGGCAGGATAAAAATTCAGCAACTCAATCATCATCTGAAGTGATCAGTGATGAATGAACTGACTTTCATCCAGATAGTTAATTGACGTCTTGATTTACGGACATTCCAATATATGGATTCAAAGTATGTTATTTACAGCACTGAGCAGTTCAGATTATAGAGTCCTGAACTTTTATCCTGCACACTTTTCCTAGAGTGCTTGGATACTAGGCGATCACCTCAGTAATAATTGCGTTTGGGCGGCCACTCTCGCGCAGGCGCAGTGCTGCTTGAACCATAAACAACACTGACAAGCAGCTGTTTGGGAATTACTATCTTAATCTAATGGTTAATGTATCGGAAAGCTGATTCGGAGACCTGAGTTCAAACCCTAGCGTGGTTGTTTATATGTATATATATATATATATATATATTTAAAAAAAAGAAAACTAACTTTTTTTAACCCTATATACGCATTAGGAAATTTAATAAAATTAGTGACCATTCATTAGGTTAGGTTAGAAAAGTAAGGTTAGGTGTTTTTCTTTAATTGCACATGAAATGTGTTAGGCCGGCTTTTCTTGCAGGCACTCGAGGTGTGTGCTTTACTTGCGATTTCTATGAGTATCCAATAGAAATATGTGTTACACGTACCAGTAGAACGGCAGAACAGGTAATAAAACACGTATTTCAATTGGCTAATTACCCAAATCGCAAGCAACTCACACTTGAATGAAAAGCTGGCCTTAGAACAAACTCCTGAATTAACGGGATTATTACTGCGGTGACAGCCTAGTGTTGTACGTCATAATGAAGTAGGTAGTGCCATCTGTTAGCTACATGCTGAAATACGTGCTCTAATACAGTACTATAATACGTGTTGAGGATAGAGGTGAGGATTAAAGACCGTATAAAACCATCGTTTCCAATCGACCGCTTAGTGTATTAAGTAGAGTGCTGCATTGGAGACCCAGGTTCAATTCTGACCAATCTCTCACGTTTTATTATGTTATTGTTTTAATAAACTTTACGTTTTTGTTTACATAAGTATAATGATCTTTTCCTTTCTTTTGCATTTTCAACTTTATCCAGAATTCACAGAAATAGGTTAGGTGAAGTTAGGTTGGAGTTTTTTATTATACGCGACGCAAACACCAATAAGGATAATCTAAAGCACGATCTCCGACAAGAGATGGCAGCATTATCTCCGTATATGTCTAATGTATTCTTATCGTTGCACGAAATTTCCTTGCTGCTCCTAGAAATTCAAGTCTAGAGAGTTCAAACTTTCAGGGATGAAAGTTCATAACCAATTCAAGAGTTTGATCAATGCCGATTTTTTGTTTTCGTTTTTCTTCTTTGTTGAAATAGCTTCATTGTTGTTGTGAATATCGAAACCTATAGTAATGAAGCTCTTTCAACAATGAACAAAAAAGAAAAAAATAGGCATCGGTCATACTCTTGAATTCAGTGTTGGGCACGTCACTTTTAAAATGTAACGCGTTACAAGTTACTTTACCCACTGTCAAAAAGTAACGCGTTACCAGTTACTTTACTCGCTTTCAAGAGTAACGCGTTACTTTGGCACCGGTTCTTGCATTTTTTGTATTAGTACTGTGGAAAGAAAACTGGTAGAAATACCATTTTTTTTACCCTGATTATATACACATTCAACACATACATTCCTACCAATACATTAGACCTTAGACTTTGAAAAATCTAGAAAGATTCCAAGAAATATTTCTTTCTTGACAAGAAATTGTGTTTGTTTCTTTGCAAACAGCAGAGGAAAAGTAACGTCGTTACTTGGGGAAAAAGTAACTCTTTACCCGTTACAGTTACTTTCAAAATAATTGTAACGCGTTACCGGTACTTTACCCCCCAAGTCTGCTTGAATTGGATATGAACTTCCTTCCCTGAAAGTTTAAATTCTCTAGGCTTGAATTTGTAGAAGCAGCAAGGAAATTTCGTGTAACAGTGAAAATAGATTAGACATATACGGAAGTAGTGCTGCCATCTTTTGTTGGGGATCGTTGCTTTAAATTATCCGTAACAACGTTTTTTCTTTTATTTTCTTTCTTCTTATACAGTACGAAGCTCAGCAGGTCGCTAACAGTTGCAGGATTTATTATGACGAGCAAATTCTCGCCATTATAGCGTGTCTTTCAACTTTCCACACCTTTTCAAAAATCGAAAAAGCTGAGGGTAAGCGATGTGCAGACTCTCAATTAAATATATATATTAATTTAGAACAAGTTAAGGGTTAACTTCCATAGAAGGGTGAACTAAAAGCTAAAATTTACAGAAGAAATAATACGGTTAAAGGGATGTGGAGTCCATGAATATTGAAGAATGTTTGGGGTTGCGTCTCGAATTAATGTACAGTACAATAAAGCATAAAGGGCGGTGAAGAAGAGGGAACTATTTTACAGTATTAGAAAGTTTCTTAACCCTACAGCGGTTGCGCTCTTGCATTATACTCAGTCGGTCGCGTGGGGTCCGTGCAGACCCCATGATACGTCCATATTTTAACATAGTTCATCGTGAGCTAACATCGTAGACCAGAGTGGAATAAAAGCAGCTACTGGAAACGAACGAAAACGGCGGTAACAAATCACTCTTATAAACTCATTCAAATATCTACTGGGATCCGTGCGGACCCCACACGACCGCTTTAGGGCTCAGGTCGAGAATTAGATAAAAAGTATTTCATTTTAAGCTGATGTGCATAAAGTCTACTTATATCATTGACTTCCGGCCACACTAACTGATCGCTCTTATTTCAGTATTTTCTCTTGATGGTCTTTGGATTTCCATTGGAAGTTTCAGCTACATGTTCCACTTATATACTACAAACAATTGCTTCATTTCGTGTTTTCCAGCGCTCAGGTTAGAATGTTTGCCGATTTCGGGGAACAATGCCACAATCCAACTAATATTAGCAGAACAATACGTAACACATGGCTCAGCATGTGGAGAATTCACAGACGTTCTTCCCGTTGTGACGAAAAGATGTACGTTTCATCACATACAATGTTTAGGCCTGGTTTTTATGTAATCTTGCGTTGCGTGCTTTGCAATTAGGGTGAATAGCCAAATTGAAATACGTGGTGTAGTTTTATTACGTGGTGTAACATGTGTTTCAATTAGTTATTGATACAAATCGCAAGCAAAGCACGCAACGCAAGCGTGTTTGAAAAACAGCCCTTAGTGTATCAAGTCACCCCTGTAAAGCATGGGCGGATTTATTGGGGGGTCATGGGGGGCATTGCACCCAGTCATTTCAGGATTTAGGATAGCGACCTTGGAGGACAATTACTTTAAGGCTGGGAGCTATTCCGGGGGCTCTCATAGTCATTGTGAAATGACGGGGACAATTACTTTAAGGGTGGGAGCTATTCCGGGAGTTCTCATAGTCATTGTGAAATGACTGGGGGCAATGCCCCCATGCCCCTGCATTAAATCCGCCCATGCAATGTGAAGGTGCAATTTTCTTTAACAGTAATTTTTTAAAAACTTATTTAACTTATCTAGAAAAACACTTCATAAATTCTATCACGAATACATACCAGTATCCACCGGTAAATATAATAGATCTCACGCTATTCCTTGGTTCAGAAAAGCAAAGAGTTTAGGAGCATGTAGATTCTGTGCAGATACACCAGCACACAAGACATGTGTAATCTGTTAGTAGTGGTACAGATATGGACAAATATATTGTCGCATGTCTATAGCTGACATTTCTTTTTTCATAAATAGATATGTTACTGTTAATTTGATGAATTGATTAATACGCATAATCACTGGGTTATTTTACAAAATAGCCAATATTGGTGGTGAATGTGATAAATAAGATGTAAATAATAACTTTAACCGGGTATTTTACGTAATAACCAAGCCTACTTGGTTAAATGATAAATGATAACCAATTGCTTTTATGTCGGTTCCGGTGTTCCTCAGGGATCTAATCTTGGTCCTCTTCTGTTTTTTATTATTTATTAATGACTTACTACACTATATTCAAAAGTCTCGTAAGTTGTTGTTTGCAGACGACTTAAAGATATTTGTCAATGTAAAGTTCTTGGTTGACTGTCTACTGCTTCAACAAGGTTTGACCAGTATACTGAACTGGTGTTCTAGGAATAGACTTGACATAAATATTGGTAAGTGCAAAGTCATGACCTATAGCAGACGGGAAAAAACTTACGATTTCACTTACTCTATCAATGGAATAAGCTTAAAAAAAACTGGATACAATTAAAGATTCTGGTGTTACATTCGATAATAAACTAGGATTTTCGCCCCATGTGGTAAATATAACCAATGACGCAGATAGAAACCTCTTGTTAGAGCAACCAAAGAATTTGCAAATGATAGCACTTTGAAAACTCTTTACTATTCCTATGTCAGGTCCAAACTTGAATATGCCTCACTTATATGTAATACCTCTATGAAAGCAAGTTGTCAGAAGATCGAACACGTAGAAAACAAATGTTTACGTTTTCTCACATACAAACGCTTTTACTCGAAGTACGAATCTTACAACAATTTAATTGATAACTTTACATTTCAGAAACTTGAACAAGGACGAACATTAAACGACTTACTTGTCTTGCACAGACTTTTGCACAATAAAATAGACTGTACGGAATTAATTGTAAAAAGAATTATTAAGGTCCCATCCCTCAGAACGCGCGAGGGAAATAGTAGCCTATTCTATTGCAGAAAAACTCGTAGAAACGTATTAAATGTGTCACCTACATGGAGCACTAGTGCTACTTATAATGCAATAGGTAAGAGTTGTACCAATTTGGACATATTTGGAAATTCGGAAGAACTGTACAAAAGATTGATACAGAATATATTGTCAAAAAAAAAAACCTCTTTGGAAAACAAAAAAAGAAAAAGGGTTTAGATGTTTTATTATTTGTGTCATTAAATTTAATAATTATTGTAGACGCTATAAATAGGCATTAAGGCCTATTGTGTCAATTAAATAAATAAATAAAATAAATAAATAACATTCAGAAAGTAATGTCTAAGGACAGGTTAGGCTTGTGATTAGTGATAACTTTCACAAAGTAATTTGTATGATGGATGGATTACTTACTACTATCACTGTTACGGGAAAGTAGTAACTTATGCAACACGACTCTAAAAGACCAGATTACCCATTTCCCCTATGGATTACGAAACACAGAAATCATTCTCTGAAAATAAAATCAATTTGTTTGTTTTTTCTCTTTAAACCAAACAAACAGAAGCTTTCTGTGAGATAAATTGTTGAAATAATGCTATACAATTAACATTTGTTCACTTGAGGAGGGGCGCACGCCACCCACGACCCCTCTTTGAATCCGCCACTATTCCAACAAGTCATCTAAATAACTACAAAACAACGCAACTTGAACAAAAGCAGTGAGTGAGGGACACATTTCTCGTGTAAGACTTCTCTCAGGTGATGGGGCAAAGTCACCGCCCGCTCGATCTTAGCTGCCTGTCCAATCAGCGAAAAATCGTGTGTAGCCTGTCGCCACGAATTGGCCGCTAGATGGCAGGCGTATTCAAGGGCTGTTCTGCTACTCAAAAGCATTAAGTGATCCGTTACAATATGGAATTTTGATTTCTGTAAGGACACAGAGTGATTGTTCTAAAGTAAAAGACAAAATAGTGGCTTTTATACAAAACTTAAGTGTGAGCAGAAGACATTCTTCGTCATTTTCATATTTTTCAATTATGCGAGCGATGAGAAATGCTGATAAATAAAATTTGCTGTAGTGTATCTTAGTCAATAAAGCTTTAATATTAACTTCAAGTCCATGACAAAAAGAAGCTGTATAAATCTGACCTCGAAATATTTTCAAAGTGTAATAAGAGGAGTCTTACCCTAAGAACACGAAAATTACTCCCCCTCCCTGAACCCCTACCCGCCCGCGAAAGATTTCTCTAGAACAAACTATAGTTCTAGCGTTGCTTTCACTATTAGATAGGTATCTGACAACGATACTCATTAATGTGCCGTAGTATGGGAGACTACAATATATAACCATAACAAATAACGCCATAGAGACAGAATTAAATAACAATGTACGACTAGTACTGCACAGTACTACAAAAATAATTTTAAAAACATACGTTTCTTAAACAATTGGTACTAAAAAGTAAAAAAATATTTTTATGCATGATTAAAAAAAAAGGAAAGCATGAGGGAGCTAGCTCACTCATATACAGTCACTTTATAAATTCTTCAATTGGCGCACCCTATGCTTTTCTGTTTAGTCATGCATAAACAAAAATAGTTTTAACTTTTAGTACGAATTGTTTAAGAAAAGTATATTTCTCTAGTCTTTTATTATTTTTTCGAATTGTTTCGGTGTCCGGATACTTTTAATCAAACTGATGATGTCACCCAAATCGTAAAGTGTTCTGCAACCAGTTAAACGGAACATCGTTGCGGGCTTGTATTTATTTTAGGATAAGGAAGTTCCTTACTAAAAAAAAAATATTATTAGTCAGAATTATCGCCTTTCCACAAACCGAAACTATTACTGAGGCTTTCCATTCCTTTAGACGTTCCTCCTGTCTTATTACTTCGTTGACCTCGTTTCTGCTTGTTACATAATTTATGCTTCTAAGTATTTAAATTTGTTTACTTTGTCTATGATCTCATTTTTAATCGTAATGTTTATATCGGCACTGTGCAGGAGAAAACAATCCACGGCATGTACAACTGCCTACCTCCAAACAAAACAAATGAATATAATGTTTACAATGCAATTGTCGGTTTAAACGGGGGATGCAATGGAATAAAATAATTATCCTGACAGTAATCACAATAACACGCTATATGCAATAAATTCTAAAAACCTGTAGTATTATTCTCGCAATTGCCTATTGCGAACGTGTAGGTTTATTATTTCTTATATATAAGAAATAACCATGACCTGTGCTTGATGTACTACTACTACTACTACTAATAATAATAATAATATAGTACATGTCAAGGATCTCTTTAAACTGTGTTCATGTTTCTAGAATATTAAGGACGCAATGGAAACCCATTGTCGGTCCATCTTGCCGAGAGACCTTCGAGTTAAGGACCTGCCTCTGAACCCGTACACCTTCCAACATTCCGACTTGCTTTTTATTGCCTTACAGAATGGTACGCAACATTCTTTTCTTAAAACTCTTCGAAATATTCAGTTTTCCCTGTACAAATTCTCAAGAGTTACTGACTAAAACAGATGTATCGTGCTGCCTCTAGCGTCGGAACTAGGAAACAGATGTTCACCCGAGGAACAATGCTTTTTGAAGCGAATGGGCAGGCAGCTAAGATCGAGCGGGCGGTGG
>JAGDQP010034059.1:4633-20335 GCA_022664845.1 Lepisma saccharinum | reverse complement strand
CCTACCTATCTATATGCATTTCTCACTGTAAAGTGTTTTTATAATGATTGTGTATTTTTATTGTGTTCAACTCAATCTGTCAACTGAAACGGCGAACGGTGCCGCTAACCTATTTTTTTTGTTGTTCGCATCACAGAATTAATCGGAAGTCAGCTAGTAGCACATATGCCATTCACCCCACCATCTCTTCAGATTTCTGATTCCGAACTTTCAAAGCTCACCCCATAATTTCTTTTAATGTTTTTCTTATTTCATTAAAACCAGTTCAAATCTTGTATCGAAAGATATTCGTGGGGTTTCTTTTTCGTTCTCTGTTTTCCCATCACAAATGAGTAATGCAAATACAATTGAGTGAGTAACGGGCCGATATCAATTTTTAGAAGTACTATTAAGGGTTGGATCTATAATATTGTGATAGAAACACGCAAGTGTAATAGTCTGTAAAATGTCTGAAACCCCTTCTAGTCACACAATGTGTAATTTAGCTCTGTGTAAACTTTTTTGTTCCGATTGTACCTTATACGTAGGAGCGTATCGGATCATATTGAGCCCACCAAACAGTACAGTATTAGTGTATTTGGTTTTCCCTCAGTGTAGTTGCAAGGCAACCGAAGAGCAATTGAGCTGTTTATTTTATTATTTTTTTCCGTAAATATTTTTGATAATATCATACCGGTCATGTCGAAACTGTATTTCACTTTTACTTTCTAGATAGTGTAAAAGAAGCTAAACCAATGTGAAACATGCTTATAGATATTACATTAAATCAGCCCCTTTATAACAAATGTATTGGCTAGAAGAGGAACCGTGTAATTTCTAACATGTGGGCAAATGATTCAATGTCTCAGGCTTTCATGTAAAATGTACTATCTCTCAAACAGGAGTCGAATGTAAATATGCCAAAAGCTAATTTTATTCACTTTCCGACAAATCCGCCAGGGGACTTTATACTCTGGTACTCCTTTGTTTTGTTATTTCTGTTGTTATGTTTTAATTGAGTATCTTATAAAGTTTATTTGCTGTTATCCAATTCCTATGTTTCATTTCAAAATTCGTACTATTATCCCAGGTCGATTCAATTTTGGTATAAAAGTAATTCTCAGTCACACAGGACAGGAACATAGAGTACTTATTTTTTTCAGCCCTAGAGAACCAAGGAGCTTGCAAATTCCATCGCCAAATGGTGAAAAAGTTGCCATCTTGGATCCAATATGGCGGCCTAAATAAATAACGAAAGTATATGCACAATCCAAACGGCTGAAGCTAGAAACACGGAATTTGGTATAAATGTTCATTTAGGTAAAGTGAATAATACGAAAGTTTGCAAAGGTTCCCATCTTGGATCCAAGATGGCAACTTTTTCACCATTTGTCATTTTTCTTTTACCTACCCATTCTTATACACATTTATGCCAAATTGGGTATTTGTAGCTTCAGTACTTTGGACTGTGCATATACCTTCAATATTTACTTTCGGGCGCCATATTGGATTCAAGATGGCGACCGTTTCCCAATTTCTTTATCATTTCGTGACCACCTCATTATAATCAAAATTTGTGCCGACTTTGGTGTTTCTAGCCCCAGCCATTGTGAAATACATTCTAGTACGCCATATTGGATTCAAGATGGCGACTTCTTGAATATTTTTGATTATTCTCGTACTCTACGTTTGATGATTGGCCTTCATTCCAAATTTGGTATTTCTAGCTTCCATAGTTCGGGCTGTGCATATACTGTCGGCATTTATTTTAGGACGCCATATTGGATTCAAGATGGCAACTTTTCCACAATCTCTTTTCTGTTTCGTAAGCTCCTCATGATAGTCAACATTTATACCACATTTGGTGTCTCTTGCCTCAGCGTCTCGACTCTGTGTTTGTAGCTTTAGCTGTTTGGCCTGGGAATATTGATGACTAGGTCAGTGAGTGAGTTATTCGACTAGGGGGCCAAAATATCACAAGGGGGTAATTGGAGCAGTTTTTGCTACCATATATTTTAGTTATGGGGTGTGGCCTGTTCATACAACAAATTTGGTTTCAATCGGTTTATAACACTTGGGGTAGTCCCCTTGTAAGTATAGCAAGTTATAAATCTGCTATCTTTTTTGTGAACATTTTAGCGTTTCGCCTAAGCGGCAGATCCTTTCAGGTCGGTTTATTCTTCTCCGTTTTTCTATTTCTCCTAGCCGCGATTGGACTAAATACACAGATGCCAGTGGAGAATGTTTATTGCACTATTTGTTTCTTGAAGCAGCATAGAATTTTGTTCTTTTAATTTTTATTTTCGTAAACTTTTTGTGTATTTTTTGTAAGGAGTTGAAAAACCCCAATGGTCCCTAAGGTGTTTGTGTGCTTTTATATGTTAAACCATCCCTATATTTTTTAGGGGAAGTTTGCCGAATTCCTGTGGGGGTATCAATTGTTTTTCCCGGACAGGAATCGGTTTCTGCCAGAGATTTTCGCTGTATTAGCTGCGCTTTTTATTGAACAAAGAAGTTAAGTTGATGGTGTAGGTAGAAATGCTCATTTATGGAAGTGAGTACTTCACTGTTTATTATTAGAGTATATTTTTATGCTAGGTGTACCGGTTAATAATGCGTTTTTCGAAGCAACGAAAACAAGATACGTTGTAGAGAGACATAAGTTCTTTATTCAAAATGATGTCCATCACTAGCTACAGATTTATCCCATCTTTATGGTAATTTGAAGAGAGACCTACTTTTTCACTTCTTCGTACTTTGTGAAGTACTACTTAGACAGCGTGTGTGCCATCGATCGGAACAAACACGAAGGAGCAAGATCTGGTGAATACGGCGGGTGGGTTAATACATCCCAGGCAAGATTCTTTAAAGCTCTTTAATTGGCTGTGATGTGTGTGTGATGATGCGAAGCAAAATCACTTTGCCGTGTTTTGTGGCCCATTGCGGTCGTTTGACAATCAACGCGTGATGCAAATTGATTATTTATTGTCGGTAGCGACTACTATTAACGGTTTTACCGAGTAGAACATCGTCTTCTTGCCGAAGTGATTTGTCCTTGCAGTCGATGTTGATGGTTGACCTGGATCAACCCATGATTTTGTGAAATTGGGATTCTCAAAATACACTCATTTGTCATCGCCAATCACTAGTCGATACAGAAAGGACTTTCCTTGGTGCTTTTGAAACAGAGTTCACTTATGACTTTTCTCTTTTCCATTTTTCTTTCGGTCAGTCGATGTGGCACTCACTTTTCTTCCCTTAAAATTTTTCCTATTGCTTGTAAACGATCGTAAATTGTTTGCTGATCAACGTTTAATCGTTCTTCAAGTTACTTTTGAGTTTGACACGTTTCTTTCCTACAATAATGGACACTTTTTCGGTTGGCCTGGGCATTCCTTGTATTTATCATCGAAAGAATCACTTTTGAAGCGTTTAAACCAACGTTTACACGTATTTTGATATGGAGCTTTTTCAGCACAAGCTTCCTGCTGTATACGATAACTTTTAGGAGCACTTTTCTTCAAAATGAAGTAATGAAGTAACACTTCCCGCAAATGCTCTTTTCTGGTACGAACTTCGACATGTGTTAGCGCTAAAATATATATGATCTTATCACCTTCATACCATTTGACTTATCCGGTTTTCACGCTTATCACTACAAAAAATGGCGTATAGATCACAGCAAATTTAAAGCACTCGCGAAGCCAACGCTATGTCTTGAAAAAATCTGCATTATTAACCGGCACACCTGGTATACGGAAAGCATAGTTTCTTTTAAATGAAACTACATGAGTGTTCAAGTGACACTCGCAAACATATCTCACTTATCTAATTTTATAAAAATTGGCATGTACCTTCCGAAACGCACCTGATACGTCTAACAATTCCCCTTTATTGTCACAAGGCGTTATTTCAGGTTTGAATATTATTTTGCAATATTTCTTGCATAAGAAACTTGAGAATTAATTTGCAACTTTGAAAGGGGTCGTCAAGGGCACCTTTTCTGAAGTTTGCTGTAGGAAAGTGCTTCTAAAACTATGTATAAAGTGCTGATTTTTTATTCATAGGAGTTACATTCGATTCGATAATAATGAAATACATTATACTGTATAAAAGTACAAATTTGTACCAATAATATTAATTTAAGAGCATCTATAGAAAATGATTAAAATTTTATAAACTATATATTTAACCTTTAAACTTTCATTCATGTACAGGTGTATGCAAAGTACTGGTAGTAAGTGGTCTAGGAAATATTTAGGGGGCGAAGCTCCCCCATGGCTACGGGCCTGCCGGTGACCCGTTTCAGCTCTCATATTAGCTGCAATTTTTTTTTTTTTTTTTTTAGGAAAGAAAGACCATATTGGCCATAATAGTGTCAGTTATGATTTTAAGAGCTTCAAACATATCAAAAATATTGTAGAAATATATTTAAAAATCGTGCCAATTAAATTTTAAAAAGATACATTGTCAGTTACAGAAGGTCATTCCGCGTACATGTGTTCAATTTTGAATCATCACCCCTCCTCGCAGAATGGACCGAAACCGAGTGGTTAAAAGCGCAAGAGAAAGCCAGAGGCCAGTAGTAGTGGGTCACTATTGCAAGTGTGTGTTGTGTGCATCATGGCTTCAAAGATCAACCGCTTTTGGGAGGACTGCGTAGTTGCACTTTTCCATTCGGTGTCTAAAATTAAAAATCAGTGCGGAAAACATGTATGTGCATTGGGTTGGACGACTATAAAGAACATAATTAATCGGCATAAAAACAAGAGTTACCAGTGATTCAATCACCCACGAAGGGAACTAGGAAGCGAGTGTGTTTTACAGTGACGCCGCCTGTGTCTCATAGATTGCGTCGAATGGCCCTCCAGGAAAATCTCAGCGTGGCACAGTCAGCTGTGAACCGCAACCTGCGTGAGAAATTGAGCCTCTGGAAGGTCTTTGAAAATCATGGACATTACCTAAGTACGGTCCATCGGTGTAAGAGAAAGACCAACAACAGGCGCCTCGACTATGAACGCCATTTATCCGGGGAAAGTAGAACTACGTGGCTCCACAAGATGAGACATGGATGTATTTATCAGACTGTGGCAAAATTCGAGCCATCACTTACACTTCACGCAATGAAAAATCCCGTCCCGAATTCATCTGTCATTGCAAAGCAACTTCCTCGAAGGGATTCATGGTTGTTGCGGGATACTGCTATCAAGGCAAGTTAACTATTCGTCAGCTCTCTAAAAACTGTAAAATCAACTCTGCCCTTTCAGCAACATATCCTGACCCCAATTTATACAGACAACCTGCATTCGTTTGTATGGAAATGCCATCAATCAAGTCTCTATGCGTATGGTTAAGGCTTTATTCGATATGTCTCACTCTACCCGTAACTTTCTGCAACAGATAGCGCAATACGCCGGCATTCAGGCTATTCCATTTCATGATATACCAGTGAAATCACGAGATACCAGTCCTATGGATTTCTATGAGTTTGGCCTACTGAAAAGGGCACTTTCATATCGTCGTGTCACTATTCTCCGGGGCATGTGGAAAGCCTGTATGGAAGAGTGACAGAGGATTTCCCTTTCTGTACTTCGTTGTAGCCTTCTACAATGGAAGTTACGGTGCAGGGCTATTGCCAAGACACTTGGTGATCACATTCAGATCAACCGATGATGTTCCCGTGGATTTTCGTAAGGTAGATGCTAGTTCAAATTTGGACACATGTACGCGGATTGACCTTCTGTATTTGTTATTTCCTTAATTTGGAATTTTAAAAAATCTACCAGAAACCGTAGTCCAGTTGGTAGAGCGTTGACTTCCCATTTGAAAGAACCTGGGCTCAAACCTAGTGACCGGACATCCTGATTAAAATTTTTCCTCAGAGGCTAAGGCGGAATTGTCAAACTACTCCATGGGCTACTTTGTTACCACATCCTCTTCTCTCCCATAACTCTAGGTCTGAACCAGATATGCCTACATGTCATAAATAGCTAATTAGTTTCTATTTTGAAACAACTGGCTCTTTTACATAGTTTTAGAAAAGATAGGTATCTTTTGGCTTTGAAGTTTGCAACTCTGTTTGTAGATAGCAGGAAGATGAACTTTCATTAGGAAAGAAAAAAACAACAAGCATTATGTTGCGGTGAACGACGAAACCTTCGGAGATTGTGACATCACTTGATATGATGCCAACAGTTAACTTTATGATAACACAAGTTATACTTTCTTGGAATAATGAAAATAATGTAGAGTATAGAATTTTGTTAAGAAAGTGATTTGTCATTTGACTCGATTAAAAGCCACTGAGTTTTCCAGTGCCACTTACGCTCTTTAAAAATATTGCTAGCAAACTATCATTTCAGGGACTTATCATCATGCGTAGAAACGAGATGTTTGTGTCGCGTGCTCTGCTATCTAAAAGGCAACAGAGTGAGAAGAGAATCAAGAGCAGGGTTGTTGTCATGTGTACTCATTATCACAATCATTAGAAAGTGTTTTTCCTTTTGAAAATATTGTGACATCGCCACTGAATAAGCTGACGTAGTTATGATAAAGCAGTTATCATAAAGGGCTGCAACTACGTAAAGAGCAGTGACAGCAGCGATCTCAAACAGATTGCTGTTTTGATTCCACACAAGCGACAAGTTCACGGCTTTCTACAGGCAAGTTGCACTGACATTTTATGATAGTGTAAGCCTCTTAGTTTTTTTTAACGTTTCAGTAATCCTAGTGAATACATGTAGTTAATGGGACGATGTATAACGTAATAATTGTGCTAGTTGAAATCATCTTTATTAGAAAAGATATAGTATTTTACGTATTGCAATTCATTTGTGAATCATTGTGCCTTACGTGAGCGATGTTTCGGGTTCGATTACCCTGTACGTACGCACCGTAATTCGTTAACACTTGACATTTCTCGGCTAAACAATATCATAGGTAAAATGTCTTTGTCCAGCGAGTATTCTTATAATGTGCTTGGAGGAGAAAGGGGAAAATAGCACTCCTAATATAATTCCAGTATTCACCGACCTGAGCAATAGATAGATACCTAAAGGCCATAAATAAATTCAATTCCAGTGTTCACCTAGATTGAGTAAACGGAATAATGTTAAAACTCGGAATGACCAACATAGACAGTGACAATAAAACCTTCACCGCCAGTGCCGATTCATAGGCATTATACGTTTCATAGTGTTAGTAAAAGCAGCCAGATGCAAGAGTGTAAGTTGCTTGGATGTAATGACCAAAGTCTAAAATCCCACACACATCTCATCTCGGCGTAGATCCCTGGCCATCCCTGTCAGTGGTTCCCTTATGACAGTTTCTCTTGCACATTAGAGATTTCATCATCGGATAAAAACTTTGGTAAACTTTATTTTTATATGGGCCAGTCTAGTAACTTTCGACTTCGGCCCGTCGCGATTCGCCTTTAGCTGTTAAAATCCACACCCATGTCGCTGCCGGGACTCGAACCAGCGACCTTCGAGCCGATGGCCTACCACCGCAGACCGCTCGTCCACCCGGCCGGCTTCATCATTGGGCACAAGTTGCTTAGAGTAATTAAGAAGTGTTGCATGGGAAGCAAAATGAATATAATTCTCAAAACTTAATTTTACATGATATGCTTTTCTTGTTTGTAGCTTCCGAAGTGTTTCTTTGAAATTTTTAATAATAATATTTGATTTGTGACCCACATCAGTCTGAACTCCTTGTAGAGTTCTTGACACAGTTCGAAGGAATAAGCGCATGAAAAAAAAGTATTTTGGACATTTGCTGACTTTTAATCCATTTCTCTAGCATTAAAATAAGTTATTGTTGTAGATTTAATGTCTCCCACCCCTCCGCTACGTAACTCAGAAAAGCGTTTGAGTTATGTAGTCTACGTTTTCCTCCGTTTAATGAAAGCAGAGTTTCAGCTTTAATGGATTCACTGTCTATCTTCAACTCAGGGGATCGGAAAGTTATCCCAATTTACTAAAAAAACTTTTTGATACGTGCGACTGAACATATTTAAGTTTACGTTATAAGCGTATTATGACATCGCAAATTATACTCGAAGGAGTGCAGAAGTCACATCCTAATACAAATTACGAAAGCCTTAGCTAGGGTTGCCAACTTTTGAAAATGGAAATACCGGACACCCTCCAGTAGTACGTATACTCTTAAGATTGTGACATCATCGCTCGTCAAAAATATGAACAACCTGAGTTTCCGCCAGGATTTTCAGTTTGGGGGGGGTGTAAAGTCAACATTAGGAGGGCGTAAGTGAAGTTTTGTACGGTTTCTATCGATTTTTTTTACAGCAAAACTGTCAAGTGGGGGGTTGTCGAGACTTGGGGGGTAAACACCCCCACAGGGGAGGTCTGGCGGAAAAGTAATTACTTCACTTAAAATTGAGCGATTCCAAGTTCGAATTTAATACATTTGTTACTTTTAAAGCATTTATTAAACTTACCTATTCCAGTTTTGGTTGAGTCGACACATGTAATTTTTTTAGTCAACCATCAATGATACATCGTACTTTTAAATAGAAAAGCAAATATAATTGGCAATATAATTATGGCATGCACAAAATATACTTGATAAATAAGTCTTATCAGCTTCGCTCTCCTCTACTCTCCATGGCTTGAAGAACCGAAAAATTATTAAATTTGTATTAGAAAACTCCAAAATAAATAGTCGCATTCTTGCTGCTTAAGAATCTTGCAATCAAATGCGAAATTAAAATTACTAAAAATTAGAAAATGGGGCAATTACGGGAGCGATAATAATATTATTATCTGAGTTGACAAGTATTGTTGAGTAGCCCTAGATTTGTGAGGCGGGGAGAGAGAAAAAGAATAAAAAACAAGGGTTTGTTGCGTAATAAAACATCCTCTATCTTGAGAAATCAATTAAGGCAAATTGACAGATAGGCTTATTTTTCAAGTTTACACTTTATTTTCAAAGAAAAAAGTATTTTTAAAAATCATTTAATTGCTAATAAAAAAAGGCAAAAATGGCAAGAGTAAAATAAGCTATATTTAAGGCTATAAGCATTTCGTATGTTTGTATAGCTAAATGCCTCTCCAAATATGCTTGATTTAGCCAAAAATAGGCCAAATCGGCATCACTGCCACCTTGCAAACGATAACATCACTGTGACGGAACAACAAATTCGTTGCGGAATGGAATTGCGCTAGGGCCGTGATCAGCCGGTTGTCAAATGCGGTTCATTTTAGAATCCAGATTCAACTAAATCTACTTTCCACGGAATTAAAAAATAATATGAATAGAACAGAGAATAGGACTTGTAAGAGGAAAAATTACCGGACATTTAACGTCCGGTTTTGACTTCGTACCGGACAAGGAGGTCAAAAACCGAACCGTCTGGTAAAATACCGGTCGGTTGGCAACCCTAGGCCCTTAGCATAAAGGTAACGTCAATTTCTAAGTACAAATGTGGGCTTACATCTTAACCTAGTTTCACACAGGATCACGTCACACGGCTCTTAACTTCTTTAGGCTTTGGAAAAAGACGACACATATTTATTCATCAATTTAAAAAAAAAGTCGGAACTGTCTTTGCTGGTTTACACGCGACATAATAAAAATGCACTCCGTCTCTATCACAAAAACTCAAATAAGGGATAGCAAATTTAAATTATCGTTATAGAGGGGGAGCTAGGGTACCTACCCTCCCTATGGACCCCCCCTATAGACCCTCCCCAGGACTAAATGAAACTATTATTTTCAGATTTCCCTGATTCACATTAGAAATGTTAACACAGGAAAAAAGTGTTCCGAAGGGTCAAAATGCAAAATGGCCGCCAGCCGCAACATGCATTTTTTTTAAAACCATACATGTCTTATTTTTTTTTAGAGAAAAAATTAACAGCATTATTATTATGGAACATACCTTGTTTTATTTGGTAAATAACAGGCAATTAGCGAATAATATTGTTATGCGTATATTGGTCTACGATTAGAAGAAAAAGAAGAGGAATTCTATTTTTCTTTTCCCTTACAATTACGCCAGTGGTACTTGGAAGTCAAATTTACTACTAAAATATGTTGCTATGTATCCTCCACCAACATACAAGAATCTATGGTTGACACTTGCTTAGTTGCGGAGAAAAAATGTTATAAAGTAAGGTAAATTTTGGCACAAAGCTTGAATTTACAAGAAAATAAAACATTGTGTAAAAAACATTGGTACATCGTAAAAATAAGAGAATACGTACATGATTGAATCATACTCAAATTTCTAAAACAATGGTTCGCTTCTCATAAGTACTCCTACAGACATATTTGGAAGAAAATTTGAGTGACACCAAGCTTGGAAAATATAAATATTAATAGAATGTTCCCAGGTGGGGGGTATACAAATACATAATCATACATTACGTAGGTATATATTTTCAGAATACTATGTAAATATTTTCGTAACACTACATTGATAAATAATACAAGTTTCTCCATATGCAACATTGATAAATAACATTTTTAAATATAGAGTTTTTAAAATGGATTTTTTTCTGTGCATATGTGCACAACAATTTGACAATTTGTTATTTATAAAGTTAGTTGAAAATACTTAAAATTTATAAAATGCCTTAATTGATGACATTTAAAGCCAAGAAATTTAGAGTGATGCATGATAAATACATAATAGATTACATAATATACCATAATTAGACTACATAATGATAAGACTTTAAATAAGTAAAGTTGTTTTTGCAAGTAAGTAATAATGAAATGAATATGATTAGACAACGTTTTTCAATATATAAAGATATGTGAAAAAAGCACTTGAGAATATTTGTTAGTAAAAGCATCCTACATAATTATTATATATGAAATCAAAGAATATTAATTTCACAAACTTGTAAGGTATATTTATATATGTATATATGCTTAGGTTGTATTTATTAGTTTCTGTCAGTGCGTAGAAGAAACTGTCAGGATCTTGTGAAAATTTTCGTAGTAGAATGAATGCATTAAACTTAACAAATTACTTATTTATTGCAAATACAATAAAAGAAGAATGTTTGATTTTGATTGTGTGCTCTTAGTGGGAAATATCTTGAAAGAAAGACTGTAATCGTGGAAAGAGAACTATGGACATTATTAAGGTTAGTCTGAAATGAAATAATGGGTTGCAAGTTGGAAGGAGAAGGTACTATTCGGGCAGTCCGCATCCTTTCTCCTACCTTATCCCAGTCTAAGCCATAGATGCCTAAAGGCCATAATTGAATTAAATTCAACGCAAGTGGATCAAATGTGAGAATTATGATTAGCTGAGCTTTCTACTTTAATCTGCTGTCAAGCACAATGGCGTGTAAATAGCACTAGAATGCAAATTTATAAATCGTACTGGCATTATGCACATCGATTCACACTTTTCATAGTTATTAATAAGGTTGTTCATGAAACAATTCCACCCAGGTTGCTTCTTTAATCCAACGAGCCCCATCAAAGTAAAGAGTGAGCTGCTTATCATTTTGTATCAACGTATTACAAATCATGCCATGTATCAATCCCGGAATATCAGCATGGTTTTCTAAAAGACAAATACACAATAAGAAATTTTAGTATTATAACTGATTTTATTACTCACACTGGATCGAGGGGAAACAAGTTGACGTAATTTACACACATCTTTCTGAAGCCTTTGTTACTGTTTATCATAGACAATTATTAGACAAATTTGTAGTTTTCGCCATCCCTTATTAAACTTACTATTTACAAAATTATAAACTGTTCATTGCATACAACGGGTGCAAATCAGTAGATTATTTAATAGCGCCGGGAGGCCATCAAAGCTCGAATTCAGGTTCTTACTCTTCTACCATTTATAAACCATCTGGATGATTGACTACCTACGAAATTCTAACAAAATGTTGTCCGCAGGCGGCCTTAAAATCAATCGATCAATAATTTTGAGCATCTCCAACACGATCCGTATAGTGTAGCTGGGTGGTATAGAGACAATTTTCTCGAAACGAACGTTAACGAATGCAAATTTATGTCATTCAGAAGATGCAAACCACCAACATATTTTTCGTATGCAATTGACAACGTAATTTTACCATCTCCAGAAACAATTAGAGACTTAGGAGTCTTATATGGGTGGAAACTAACTTAACTGTTGATGCTTGAAAGTAGCCTTGAGTTCGTATTAAGAACTCGATTAAAAGTCAGTAAAAGTAAAACACATCTGAAACTTAAGTCTATGTTCATTCAGAACTTCAATACGCCACTTCTATTTGAATCCTATCTCCAAATGCAGAACATACAAATTGGAGAACATTTAATCGAAATATCTGAGACAACTTCAAGCAGAGAGGCCACAAAAAGTAAGTAGTCACATGTTACATGGAAATTTTGATATGGTGAGCTTAGGGCAAAGGCGTACTTACATGAAATGATATTTCTTTATAAGTTACTTCACAATAATATAGATTCTAGTGAACTACCTTCTAAATTTCAAATATATGCTTCACTTAAATATACACTTTCAAATATATTAAAAAACATGGTTAGACAACTAGACCTTAAAACTCAATATTAAAATATTAAGAAAACATTGTAATGAATGAGCTCGATATATGTATTAACAATACTAATACGGGATTAATTTTGGGGGAGGTTAAGGGAGCTGCGGTTGTTTACTTTTTAAAAAAATAGGACAAAAATGTCATTTTCAGTTACGATTGGAGATAATATATTCAATAAAATTTAAATTTGATAACACCACACGTAATATAATTGTTTCAGAGTTTGGAAAATGTAAGAAAATCTGAAGTTCGACATTAGGCCTAACTCGTACAGAGTTCCAGGCTGGGACAACTGGTGGGAAAGTCGATTTTTATTACACAACAAAACTCGTTCAGTGATATATTTCCATTTTAAAGTAAATCCCTTTATGCACTGTCGAGCAGGTATGCCGAAACCGGGATCCGCAACCTCAAAGATATTTTTGAGAACTTTCCATTGATTATTATAAATTCTTTGGCATTAAATATGTTTATTTTAATTACTCACAAAAAGACTAGTTATGATAAAAAATAAAATTCTTCCATAATAAGTGATAGATCTACGTTTAATTTCTACGTAAACTATTCTGTTTAGACAACACTGAAATTAAGAACTAGATGCCAAGTCACGTTAATCCTAATATTACTGCTTGTAGTATAAGTAGGATCTTGTTACAATTTTATAAATTTATTTCTGGTGTCGCTGCTATTACGAAAACAATTTGTGTCTTTTACGCTAAGAGTAAAAAAAATATTTAATTATTTCATAAATGAATGAACCATAGAACATGCAATTTTCAACATAAAATTAAACATACTTCAGCAAAGTGACTGTGATTTAAACTAATTTTGTCCTTCTAAAATGTGATGCGTATTTCTTTTTAAATAAAAAAATATATATCTCCTTATTCCAGTAGAATTTGCAAGTAGCGTATTGTGACTTGTGACTTCGGTTGAACCAGTTGTTGAATATCACCACCGCAATAAACTACCAATCAATGCCTGTTAACAGATTTTATAATTCACTTTATGTCGTTTGTAATCTCGGATTTATTGATCATACATTGAGCGAAAGAATGAAACTCTGTTTCTATCAGCAATAAAGAATGACATCACATTGCGTATATAGAATAGTTATTGACTTATGAAAGGTTCCTGCATAACGTGGTTCTTTTGCCTTTACCTAAAGTCCCTAGAAAGTTAAATGCCATTAAAACTACTTTTATATTATATTGTATCACAAATTAAAAATTAAGCCACAGCACTCTCACATAACCAAAATCTTATTTCATTAAATGTACTGAGTGTGAAGTACCAATTGTCTCTCTTTCTCTCTCTCCCTCCCCCCCTTTTTTTTGCTGCGAATCCTTTAGCAAGTTTATTTCTTCTAGTTGTGGTGTACCTTGATAGAGAAGTGAATTGAATCGAAATGGTTGACAGCGTTTATCGTACTCGTTCCCTTGGAATTGCATCAGAGGGTTTGAGAGACCAGTATGCAGATGGAAAAGCTGCAAAAGTATGGGAGGTTTACATCGGAGACAAGAATTCACGAACAGACCATTACAGACGTTTTATAGTTGGACTTTTGCGGCAGAAGAAATGCACACATATTCTCGATGTTGCTTGTGGAACCGGGTAAGTGTCTTTGTTCTTTGTAATAATTTATTTATTGTTTCAAAGTAAAATTAAGAATGTGGTGACAATAGAAAGCATTTAATGATATGAAAGGAAAAGGAAAATTTGTTAATTCCAAGAGTTTTGCAGAGTAAATTTGCAGTGTATCGGGTGTAGTTCCCTCAGAAACACAAGATTACTTTAACGTTTGGAAAACCGTTATGTTTCCACTTTTTCGACGATTTATTCAACCAAATTTTGTTAAATCAACGTTTCCGCCTAAATGAAGCGTCGAAAGATATGCATTAATTCAACGATTTATAACAACGCTAAATCAAAGAAGCATGTGCTTACTGGCGGAATTCAAACAGCATAAATTATGTACCTACATTCCGATACAACATCGTAAATTATGTGCATACGTAAAAATCTTTGGGAAACTGTATTTTGTAAGGACCATTTTTAAAAGCTTCGGCCCGTCACTATTATATGACTGCAATTCTTCTTAAATTTCACAAAAATCCATGCACCAGACAGGAATCAAACCTGCGACCTCCCAGACACTGGCCTAATGAATCAGACCACACGACTATCTCGATCGGCTATATGCATACATCGCGTTATGATATGTCGTATAGGATTATTGACAGATGAACTTTAATGTTAAAGCATGCATTGCATATCATCAATAGAAGCAAAACTAGAGAACATTTGTAATGTGAGAATTGAACGAGGCTGTTCAAATGAAAGAAAACCGAACATTTCTTCTTTCGTTTTCCTTCAGACTTGTTTCATGTGTTAATATCTGGACAAAAAAGAAGTGATAAAGTGTTATTGAGCTCAAACTAACAACAGAACTGGAAAACAAAGATATAAAAAAACAGATGCATTACCTTATAAATATCCACATTCATGTACATAGTATTGGTAATTGTACATAAGCAATAAGTTCGGTACAGTAGTATGTTATAATGCACTGTACAACATACAGGGTGTGCAGTTTCCAAATATATCAGTTTCATACTTAAAAGAAAACACTTTATTTTTATTTAGGCTAGTCTAGTAACTTTGAACTTCGGTCCGTCACGATTCGCCTTTAGCTGTTAAAATCCACACCCATGCCCCTCCCGGGACTCGAACCCGGGACCTTCGAGCCGATGGCCTACCGACGCAGACCGCTCGGTCACCCGGTCGGCACCAGTTTCATACATCCTGAAAATGGAAAATAACAAAACAAATAAAAAAACTATGTAGTAACAAATAATAATTCAATCTTAACGCCTATAACAATACCTAATGCTGGAATATAACATCAACAGGCTTGGTAATGAATAATAATAACTACGTAATTAATATACCATACCGTTTAAAGGTGTAAAAGATCATTATTTACATAGATAAATTAGTATGATACTTAAACATCCTGTAGAATATTGTCATTGTCCATAAAATATTCAGCACAAAGCGGGAAACGACATGTAGAGTTAAGGCGAGGGCTGCCACCACACTATTCTGTTTGTGCCACTTTCTCTCTATTCTCCTGCGCGAATTTAGTATGATATAGAGACATCCTCTAGAATAGCAGAGG
>JAGDQP010034058.1:544-20335 GCA_022664845.1 Lepisma saccharinum | reverse complement strand
TCGTTGGTTCGAATCTGTTCAATATTTTCCACCTGTTGTCATTATTCCATCTTTAAAAAAAAAATTATTTTGCACAACATCAATTTCGATCTCAGTTGATGTTGATTGATTTTCCTTTTAAATGTACAAAAATTACATCATATTCTCTCTTTTTAAAATAAATAAGGATGGGTGGGTGGATTAATTGCGAAAATCGATATTACTTTACATTATATTTTACGTCAGGGATCTTCAAAAAGGCGGACTCCGGTCCGGATCCCGATCCCGAAGCCTTTTTTTCCGGACCTTCAGTTAGATACGATGTCAAGAATAATGTTTCAATGTTATATGTACACAGTTCACTAGTTGTTTTTGTTTTTTAAGCGTATGTATAATGTGAATTCATGCGGAGTAACCAATATTACTTACTATATGGACCGCGAAAGGTCTTTATATTGAGATATTACCATCAATCTGAACTCTAGGAAAAAAAAAGATAATTGAAGTCCCCCGTTCTACGACAACTTATGAATCAATCAATCATATTTCAATACCAAAGCTCTCATATAATTTGTCAAGAAATATTTAGATTCTGATTCTGATTTAATGTCAAACTGAATATTTTTATTTTCATGAGTTCGGTAAGTCTACTGCAACAGGTCCCACGAATATAGCCGGGTCCATTGTTAGTTACTTACATGTCTAAATTAACAATATTGCTCCTTGAGATATATAATCGGTTTCCTGTTGTGTCCTAAGTTAAATATATAACATATCCGTTCAACTAAGAGGTGCTTAGCAGTGATGAGATGGTTATAGAACCCTTCATAATTACTAAATTATAATTAGGTGGTGACCTTTCTCCAGGTACTGTTAAAATGTACAGACTATATACGCACAAAGATTGATAATCTGTCGAAAAAAAATAATAAAGCATTCAGGAAGTGCAGTTCTCAACAGGGAATTCAGGCAAAGCCAGACTAGGGTAATTGCTTTTTGGCCTTTAGGCATCTCAGGTTCAGGCCGGGATATGGTACGGACACGGTTGGAAGCTAGTTGGCCAGGTTCTAGTTAGTAGGTGTAATCCCGGCAGTTGACTCGTATGACTAAGGAAAAATACGGGAAAACGCTCAGTCAGGATAGGCGGCAGCTGGGCTCGTTCCCAGGACCTTCTGAAAGCTAAGGCAACGCTCTATCATGTGATTACTTTAAACGTCTTCATGGTTTAATTTCATTGTTTTATTCTTTAGTTTTTGCTTCTTTTTCGATATGCATAATACACATTAGTTGATTCTCGTTTTCTTTTTTTCTTTTTAACATAAGGATGTAATTTTGACCATGGTTACCCAATTCAAAATATTCTAACTACAATGTTTATACTAAATTTTAAATGTGTATAATACTAACTTACCTGTGTAACACCAGGCTGGCCAAACCACAGGACTAACTGTGTCTAGCTCTCTCATGATCGTAACCCCTGCCAGTGCGAATTGGTCAAAATTCAAAATATTTTTGTATACACTATTCTTCAACGAATCCCGGTCAACTTGATGACAGGTCAAAGGTCAAAATGGTAAACAATAAATAATTCTAGTATGATGCACCACCGATTCATGCCGAGAAATCACTTGTTTTATTTTCTTTACGTAACTATTTCTTCTTTCCCTAAAATAATCCACAATGAAACAAGCACTGAATAGTGAAACCGCCAAATGCACTTTTTTTTTTTTGGCCACAAAGATCTCTGAATTTTTGTTTGTATTTCCAAGCAGAATTACAGAAGACGGACAGGTGCAGCAGCGCCCGGAACGAGAGATGATGCTAATTCGTTTGTAAATACAACGAAGAACCACGTGACAACGAACAGGGACTCGCCGGTCAACATCAAAAGGTTTCTCCTTTCTACCACCACAACACTGTAAATAATCACTCAAAACAACATCAGCGAGAAATATATTTTCTCGCAGATCTCCTCCGATGGTATGTTGTTATGTTTTTGATGATAGTCCATCCACTCTCGGCAACATCAGTCCTTGCGGAAATCTCCGATTACGCAGACGTAACGCTGATTTGTTTCCTTTCCAAGTACAGTGGAAGTTGGCAAGCAGGCAGGCAGGCACGCACACACTCGCCACACGGAGTTCAGGTAAGCGAATGGATCTTCCGTCCCCCTTTGCACTTCTCCCAACTCCCGAAGTCACTCGGTTCTCGCTTCGGACAGCAGAGCACACTCTGGTAATGGCAAAAGGCTCTCGGTTGTCCGTTCTCTACGGACCACCGCACGCTGAACGAACCGAGCCGTGACGATCGGAGCTGGGAAACTTTAACGAATCGACAGAGTTGGAAAATATCAACAGCAAAATTGTTGAGCCACTTTCTTCTTTATCTTTCTCGGATTGATTGAATCTTTGCAAGTGCATTCATTTCCTCGTAAAAATAAACATTTATCAGGTAAAATTTATCCTTGCACTCTAGTGTTATAAATTTTAAATGAACAGATTGAACAGACATCCAGATCAGTGTTCTGCAACCGATGGGCCGCAACATCTTGGTGCGGGACAAACTTTTTGCGTATTGTAACAAATGAATTATTTGCTAACAATTATAGCTTTTATATGTTTGTATATCTCACCGCTACGATAACTTAAACGAGATACTGCTTGTTTGTTGAATACAGCGAACTTCTTTCTACCGATTAAAATTAAAATTTAGTGTAAATTATGGATAATATTGAATAATAACAATAATAATAATACGAAACGTATAGTCTAGGAATGTGCTAAGAGTTCCCTCAGCCTCGCCAGGAGACTGGGGACATCGTAGATCTGGAATTAATACCAAGAGGTACATCACAGCCACTCGTTCACTCACGTGTTGAAAGAGCCCATAAATATGAAGATTAAATATGAAATTGCTTTCAACATGATAAAGATAAGCATAATGTAATTAACGTTAAGAAGAAAAGTACATTATATTTACTTCTCGCATATCAATACGAGAAGAAAAAGAAAGTGTGATGATGACCTTTGTTGAAAGTACTCTTCCCACTATATTTGAAATATTACTAAATAAACGGAAAAGGACTCAAAATAAACTTAGTGGATCCAGGATTCTTGTGAGAGGAGGGGCGCTGATCTGAGGAATAGACTAGGGACATTTTCGATATTTTCCCGATAAATGATTTTTTAAAGTATAAAGTTATATTTTCCCTCATAATGCTACGTATTATTATGGAATATGAGACACTAAGAACATTCTTACCAGAAAAATGTTATTAAAACTAAACAAATACAAGGTTTCTACGAGAATAATTGTTAAAATAATGCTATAAAAATTAAATATTTTTCCTTGAGGAAGGGGCGCGCTCCACCCCGTTTCCTATCTGGATCCGCCACTATGATGAAGTGATTTTACAAGTCATTGTCTCTACAAAAATCCGCCACGTAACGTTTTAAAGTTTAAACCTACCCAGGCCAGCTTAGGTTTTCCTCAGTCCCTTAGCCTGGAAGTTGTGCCCTCCGAAAGACGCCGTTCTTTAAGTTTGATATTAGCTTACGCTTCAGAACATCAAAACTAAAAAGAAAAGTAAAACAAGCTGAATGATTGTGTATTTACATGAAGCAGTTTGATTTAACTTCAAGACCTAACTTTGGTTATATAGAGAATCGCTCAGAAACTTCTATTAAACCCATGTTCAGGTCTAAACCACAAACATCCGGAGGAAATCTCCTGCGGTTTTCGACGCAAACGTTCTTTCATTAATATTCTCATCTTACTTTTATTCTTCCTACCTTTCTCTCTCCGGGGTCACTCAAGTAGTAAGGTTCAAACTTTTGCCATCTGCTTTGAGACAGTGGCAACGCTGAAAAAAATCTTGGTGTAATCTTTCTGGCGTTCGGTGTCAATATTTTGGTCAACGGCAAGTGCTAAGTGAGCCGGCTGCTGGACCCAAGAAAAGATCTCCACTTTACTTTCATGGGGAAATCCTAATGAATGATGCCTTCCTTCCGTATTACTTCCCTATGCAAGCTACAATTCTGACTTCGCCTTATGCAACTGGGTGAAAACCAGGAAAAATATAGTGAATTAAATTAATGAGTGGTAACTCATATCACTGGGCCTATAATCACACTAATTGAATTTAATCAATACGACTCAGTATATTCAATGATCTATTAGAAGTGCACTGTGCATATAGCTCTTTGTAATAATGCAATAATCATAAATGCTAATCGATAAATAAAAAGTGCATGACTGCTATAAGACATTCCCAAGCGTCATCTTACCATTTACAAATGAAGGCCACAGGAAAAGAACGTGCTTTGTCCATTTTGATTTTACAAGAGTGTGTCTTAAAACTCCACATTTAGCATTACGTATACATGAACATCAGAGCCTCCTACGTAGCCTAGTCGTAGCGCGCTCGACTTCAGTATGAGCGGTCCCGGGTTCGATTCCCGGTGGAGACTCAAAAATTTCGGTGTTGACCCCGCATCGTGAGGGCAACTGGGGATCTGCTGTTAATAGAAGACAGTGGCGATCACAGTGAGAGCTTCGGCTCTCCTCTCTGAACCCGTCTGGTCAGCGTGGGAGCAGTAAACCAACTCCTTCCTTCCGGGGAGAGTCCTCATCCAGTAGTGGATCGAATATGGCTGTGATGTATATTTTTATACATGAACATCAAATAAGGATTTGTTTGTTACAGACGGACCAAGTATAATCTCTTCATGCATGATAGCTTGTTAGAAAGACCTTTCAAAGAGCAAGTAGATGGAGGAGTTAATTTACTATCAAATACATTTGATGAACTTCTGTTCTTTTAAGTTTTCAGAAATAGTCATCCGACCAACGATAGTAATACTATAACTTCCAACCCTGCAAAAACAGTGAGCAGGTAGAAGAGAAGGGGTCGGGCCAATCCGAAGACCTTCGCACCTGTCTCGCGGAAGGGCGGGGGGGAGACCAACACTGGGAGGGGCAGCGGCCATGCGCGGGGCGGGAGAGTGATTGCTTGGCCTCCACAGCGACTAGGTGCAAGGCCAGGTCGGTAGTGTCGACACCTCAGCTCAATCTCTCCCTCCCCTCGCTCGCCTTTCCTTCCTTCCGTACGTCCACACCCCGCCGCACACTTCTAAAAAGAATATTATCTCTCTCCTCCGCTCAGTACACTACCACCCCTCCAAAGATACCTTCATACAATGTCTTCGCGGTGGCAAATGAACAAACCATGATTGCTTCTTGCTATACGAAAAAATCATTATCACGACCCAATTATCTCAACGGACTACGTTCGATAGAAAAAAGAAAGACTGACAATCTTTCTCCTATCATGCGACATCCGTTAACAGACCTAAATGTAAGTCTTGCATGAACCACTTGACACACTCATGTGTCTACGTGTAAAATCAGAAAACATCGTAGTCACCTTGAGATAACAACTGAATGCAACGTGTATTCTTTTCCTTAATACACTATTTTAAAAAACAATGAAATCTACTCATACAAAGTTCATATTTTCGCACAGAACAGTTCAACATATCCCAATATTTTTTTTTATGATGACCGAGTAGGATTACCTTGACATTTTTGGTTTATTAACATTTTAATCTGACTTTGTGTCCATTAAAGCCCCGGAACTTGGTATGTATCCTCGAACATTCTGCAACCCACATTGATTAATTGTAGATTTGGTGGCATAACAAAAAGGGAGGAAAATTGAAATTCTCCAAGTCTCGCGATCGGAACATGAAACTAGGCCACTTCATCTACGCGTTCACTGGCATACGTGACGTGTAAAGGAAGCTTCGAAATTTCTGTTCGCAAGTTCGCAGCGTGGTTTAGTGGATAGAACGTAGGTTTGCAGAGTAGAAGCTCTGGTTTCGATTCCTGACGAGTTGAAGATTTCTTTTCGTTCTTTTTAAAGAGCATTACTATATTTTCATTGTGTTCTGTCTTGCACTTTTTGAATTAGGTTAGGTTAAACCTTAAAATGTTAGGTTAGGTTAAACTTTTAAAAGTTAGGTTATGTTAAACCTTAAAAAGGTTAGGTTACTACCTTAAAAAAGGATAGAAATCCTTCTTTGTTTTTCTACACTCAGAAGCTTTTTATTTGCATTCAGTTTTCTTGTTCCGATCGCGAGACGGTCGTATTGAAATACAGTATTTCAGTTCAGTGATTGCTTTCTAGTATTACCTGCCAAGTAACAACTTTTGTCATATCTAAGAAACTAAAGGAACTGATCTTGAAGAAATTTGTACTAATTACAATAACGAACTACTTACAAATATAATAATATTTTCCTTCGTCACGCAAGTGTTTAAAAACATAAGCTATAGTATTATTGAAATAAAGAATGTAAAATTATTTAATCAGTAATATTCAAACGTAATAAAGTAAAATTATCTTTACTTTTTTCACATGAACACTATCAATTAGAGTACATACATCAGATAAAGCTCTTTTGTCTCATATAATGCCATTTATTTGTATACAGGACGTTACAAACTCTGAAAATATTTTCAATTTCTTTTCAAAACAAATAAATGTTTAAGAAATCTCTGTAAATGAAATGTATACATTTTAAGAGGTAATACTTTCATATTTTGGATATTAGAAACATTTCGTTTGGATTGAGTAACGATTTACGTCCTGGTTGAGCATGCAGATTCTACGAACGAGATTTCCTTTTAAACTGAGATCCAATTCGAGCTTACACTTGTTAGATGAATCCAAGGCAACCTGTATGTGTATGGACATGATACGATGCTACTCCTAAAAAAAAATGTTTGTTTTTTCTGCATCTATTCTACCTCGCCTGCGTTGAAGCTGGATTCAAAGAGCCATTTATGACGGATGGATTATACATCTCTTTGGCAGGATTAACAGACTTCGCCATAAGCTCCGATTTACAAATATTTAGCACATGAAATGCGAGCCTGATGGTAGATATTTCCCGTCCAAATTTTCACTTTTGTTTGTAAAGAAATACCAAAGCACATCATCATCAGAGCCAACGATCTCAACACAACAATTTTATTGCTGACACTTACTCAAAGCCAGGATTAGTTTCAGTTTCATTCATTTCTATGATTATGGACTAGCCGTGACTCAGGCGGTAGCGCGTCTGACTACGAATCGAGCAGTCCGTGTTCAAATCCCAGCCAGTACACTGGAGGCGTTTCTCGCAATGTTTCCATGCCTAGCGCTCTGAGGCGCAATCACCATCTTATCAAATTGAGTACCGGAGTGTCCTTGGAACTCCTGGACACTTTGGGAAGGTAACGGCGGTCGAGCATGGGACTGAACACCCCACCTCACTTCCTGACGTAGGTCGAGAATATGTGGACCTTTACAACCCCCATGCGCCGTTCACGGTGCATGCGTATCGCATAAGGGATAGCTTTATCCTTTTTTTACTATGTTCATAGATTTTTTTCTGAAATGAAGTCTCCATAATCGCGATCGGTATTTTTCTTTTTCAAGAATTTCTTCTCCGACATACTCCCTCAATTTTGCCAGTACATAAGTTTTTTCTTGTAAGACTCAAAGGCTACAGTGTTAGTATATTCTCCCTTCAATACGCGTATATACCTACTTTAAATACGTAAATACACGAATAAGTTACAGAAAATATGTTGTATATTAAACCCCGAGAGATTTCACACTGATTTTTCAATTTAAAAAAAAAAAAAGATTTTCCACACGATGGACATGGTAGAATGAAATCAGTATAAAGAAATACAAAGCTTTTCTTACAAGGCTGAATTCTTTAATAACAAAAATAACTTCAAACGTAACGGTTTCGGAAGTATACCACTTCCTTCGTCAGACTACACTCTACAACTCAAGAGTGAGAGTGTAGTCTAGAGTGAGAGTGTAGAGTGTAGTCTGAGGAAGAAAGTGGTATACTTCGTAAACCATTACGTTTCAAGTTATTTTTGTTATTAAAGAATTCAGCCTTATCAGAAAATCTTTGTTTTTCTTTATTCAAGATGGATACAAGGCCATATAGGCATAATATCCATGAAAATCAATATATTTCAATTCACAAACATGACCGATTGAAGAATTGTTTATTCAAATTAAGTACATGATTTACTGCTTATTTGTACAGCTACGCGGTGGCAGCACTGGTAATTCACTTTGCTCTGAGATGACACCTCAACACGCCCCTGTCGCTTAATAACCGGCAGACAATTTAAGATTGAAGTCTACAACATACATTATGCTGCGACTCCGATATAAGACTACTAGAACGAGTAGGAAAAACAAACGACTCGAGCCAAAGTTGCCTAAAGGTCATGGCTATTTTAATTTTCAAGAAAAGTAGAAAAAGTCTTATTTTATAACTGGATCGAATTTTGGGTGTCTGTTACTACGTAGTGCAAATTTTCGAGACTTCTGCCTCTCGCATTTGTTCCGTAAATCGAAATGTACACTTAGATTTATAGAAAATGGACGATAGGAAATTCTGTAAGGTTGACGCACTGTACAGTCAGCACCAATTGTTCGTACCCAGTTGTAAAATTTCTTCTTCGAATAAATTTGGAATGGATTGGCCGATTTGAATACGGTTTTTTCTGTAATGTAAAGAGAACATGATTTTAAGTTACAAAAAGCTGTACTGAAATCGATCTACCCATTCCAAAAGTTATTCCAAGGAGACATTTTACGAAAGGGTATAAACTTTTGACGCTGACTGTACAAATTTGGTTATGATAAAGCAGAATTCTGTGCCAACTTAAAATCAATAAATCACACGTTTCAATTTTGAGGTCATATTGCATCATTGTTGACACATTGTGCAATTTTTCTTAAGGACATTTTTCTCCGTCTGTAATTTTATATGAATCAGGGTGTACCACTGAAATTTAATATGATAACTCTTGTTCTCAGAGTAGTAGCCAGGACACACATATCCCATCATACGGAATAGGCATTAGTTCTAATTAGATAGCTGTAATAAAGCCAATCATAAAACAAAAGCTGAAGATTCTGCCTGTGTCTCCCTTTCGAAGACCACTGTATTAATTAAGAATATTATTTCTTTATGAAGAGTTATTTTTAAATCGGGATTCCATTCACAGTGAATCAGACGCAAGAATTAGCACAAATTTGTCAGATTTTGTCTCCCCTCCTTTTGTCTCTCATTCTCTCTTGCTTCCTCTCCTGATGCGGGAGAGTTCAAAGGCTCTTCAAATCTCAGGAACTACAAGGTGTAGAGAGATGCGTGAGGTGTCGTTGGAAACGTCTTGTCTAGAATAGCTCATAGCTACCGGAAGAGTTTTGATTGGTGCAGTAGTTCAGTGTTGCAAACCCATTTTTTAAAAATAAGCAATTGTTCAAATTGCTTCCATTCAGTTAGACCTAGCTGCACGAAACTTGGCATAAGCATTATTTGATACAATTGAAAAGTACTATGGGTTGTTCCGTACCTCAGCATTGCAGTTGTAAGTGTTGCCAACCCATTTTATAAAAAAATAATGTTTGCGTGTATAAAATGTTATTAAGGGAGAGGAGCCTGCGCGATTATTAGGAGAATCGCAGCTATGACTTGCTTTATTATTAATGTGGTTTCATGGCAACAATTCTTTTAGTTAAATATTTTCAATTTTATTTACTCTTCGTTACGTCACCAAGTGACCATGGCTCAGTTTGTAGAAAGTTGGCTTCCCATTCGGAAGGTTCTGGGATGGTGACCAGCAGCTGACTGATGTTTTTCCTTAGTCTCACGAGACTAATGCCAAGATAGTATCTCCTCTGCACTACTGCGGTCGATTTCTTTTCTATAACATCCTTCTTCCAATCTTTCTTGACCTGAGCCAAAGATGCGAAAGATCAAAAACTCGAATCAATTCTTTCCTTATGAACCTAGCATTAACGAATGCGGATTGCATACTATCAAGGAGTAAATATCAATACTGATCTCACTGACATAGTTTGGAGCACGAACCAGGTACCTCCAATTTTGACTAAAATTATTTGTTATAGACAATACAGGAATAAACTGCACACAAGTATATATGTCTCCAACCAATCACACGCCAGATATAAGGAAAATGGATGTGCAGCCTTTTGAAATTTTATAGAACAGCTCCATGAGTCATCGAATTAAGAATTCGAGTTTTAATTTAATTTTGCTCAGGCCTTTAGGCAACTTTGACGCAGGCTAGATGGATGATGATGGAATGAAGAAAGTGAGAGGAAATGGGAGAACCTCGAGTAAACCAACGCACACGGTGTTTGTCCGCCACAAAATCCACATGCCAAGAGCAGAGATAGAACCGACGACCTCTAGCACTAGAGGTCAGCGCTCTGCCATAGAACCACCGCAGCCCCACATCGAATTAAGACTAACAGAAGTTTACTGCATGCAGAACAGGCCCATTGAACGCGAGGGACTGATATCGAAACAAAATGGGAAATGTTAATTATGTTCGAACAGTAATTCCACGAGACCTTCCCCTCCCCCACTGAGGGGTTTCATTCTCCTACACAGCGTTCAAACACTTATTATGATCGTTTATGGGGTATTCCCATTCCTTTCAGCCCAAAGTTTTTCGCGTATATGTCTGTCTGTGTCTCTAAAGAAGCAACGTGCCACACTTCCTATATCTAGCTCTGATCAAAAATATTTTTGTATATAATGATTACATTTCAACTCTGGATGTAGGTAATATAATACTATATAATATAATATTTATATAGTTGTACAGCGCTCACCTCTGGTCCTCGGTTCGATACCGAGTGGCAGTGGCGGATCCAGAAGTTTATTTTGGAGAATTTGTAACAAAAACAAGAGTCCTTTTGGATTTGAAACGAATGCGTAATACAAACTTATACTGTTCCATCTACTATATTATTGTTTTAAGTATTGTTATTAATACGTATGATTATGATGCTGGAGGTATCTCATTATAATATTTTTCTTTATTCTTGAAATAGATAATATATATAACAAACTTTGTGACAAAAATAGAACTACAAATACATTTTTACACCAATGGGGTGTGATATACTTTTGCTTCAGTCATACATGAAACTGCAATTTTCCAGAATCGAAAACGGGTCATTATTGATGACCCGAAAATAGGCGACCCGAAAATATACTTGACCCGATTAATCCGACTGACTCGACGTGACATTCACCCAAATAAGGAGACTGACACGATAATCGAATCTTGAAACAATTTATTCGATGGCCCGATTTAGTAACCTGGTCTTGTTCCTGTGGCTTGAATCATTCAATATTGAGATTTGTGACATACCTTGAAAAGTGAGCTCACGTACATTAAATTATTATGTAGTGAATATAGTATATCTAAATAAAATTCATTATATACACTCACATTATTGACAGAAACTGAAACACAGGCCTGTATTTATATTATTTAATTTGAACGTTGAAAACATAAATTTCTGTACAAAGATAAATTAATTATAACGAACAAGAAATTGTCGGCGTCATATTTTTCGTGTTCAGGGGGTTAACAGCTCCGGTTCCGGTCATCCCTAAAAACACTCTTCAAACTCATGCCCTCCGGGTCATCGGATCTGAAGCAAAGATCCGGTTCAAAGCTTCACTCGATTGACCTGGTGACCCATTTCAGCTCTGCAATCTTTCAGGATGTTTCTGAGCGAGGGAGCGAGAGAGAACATTGTGAATGTTTATTAAGACTAACTCAGTACACATGCGTTGACCCATCATTGTTCTCAGATTTTACCAATTTTAAAGGAGAGAAATTTTTAAGCAAATCTTGATATCAGTTCAATTACGAGATGATCCTAGAAAGAAATACACATTTCTTGTGAAATATTCCTGTGGAGTCTGTGCTTCTACTTTTGAACTGTGGGTTTAGCGTTTTAGAATCCCAGTAAACGTGATATCGAAATCATGGTCATATGCCACTTCTTCAGCCGTGTAATGATCAATGATCAACGTAATGATATTATTAAAAATCTTGTAATGTTCAATGCTAATTACTGTACTAATTGAATAACTGTATTGCATTATTAGCCGTTAAATACAATTAATGAAGCTCGACAGAAAGATTCTGCAGTTAATGAGACAAGGTAAAAGTCAGTCCAAGAATTGTGCCCACGATGTGGAGAATAATGATGCTTGTAAGTCAGTTTTATGTTTATTTTCAAGTGTTATTTTACACTGGTCATGAAAGTTTATTTGAAACCATTCATTATACGTTAGACTGACTGATGATATTATTTCTACTAGACGACGAAAAATCAGTACTTTGAATGTTTAATGACTGAAAAAAAAAATCAAAATAGCTTTCTATTTACGAAAGTGATTGATATTGAACGGTTGAATATCGTTACCTTCAAGTATATGCAAGGCAATACACATTTCGCCTTTAAACTCACCGTGAAAAAATGTTCAAAGCACTTCTAGAAACAGCTAGACAGCCTAGTTGTCAGTAACTTACAATTTCAAGTAACTTGAATAATAGAAAACAGCCCTCAATAGTGCTGGGAGCCACTCAATCAGTAGTGGCTCTGTAGTCTAGTGATTAGAGAGTCCCACTTTTCAGCGTCCACCCAGCGTCGTGAGGCAAACTGGGGAGTCACGTGAATAAAGACGTGACGGCCACAATCGGCCCTCTGATACGCTTGTTCGTGGTCAGGTGGCTCAGGTGGATGCAGTTCCACCAAGCGCGGACAGGTGGTGTTGGGGCAGGCTGAGGATCTCTTGGCCTGTCACGTCAGTGACTATTATTATTATTAGCTCTCATTCAGTTTTCAGCAATACTTTCAGGAAGAGAAAAAATAAGAGAAGTTTGAAAGAGAACTCCTCAGTTAAAAGTCTAGCGTCTTACAGACTGGACTAAACTGCTAGACATAAAAACACTAGATCCAAGCAGTATTGAGGGTCAGAAATACGTTGCCCTAACTCTGAAAACACAAAGTTACTACCAGACTTACCCCGTGTTTTAATCACGTTTTCTGTTTGTCATTTAGAAATCGGGATCCTCATTCACTGAGAATATGTTCCATTTCTATGAAAGGAAGCAATCAAGATGATGGCAGCAAGTACTTGGCTGCTGTTATGACAAGGAAGTATTTTACCTTTCTGTGCCCGTGCATAAATCACACTGGAACAGAAAACTGAGATCTTCCATTAAGATAAAATAAATTACTCGGTGATTTTCAAGGATTACTTGCGTTAACTGCAATTGGTGATATTTCTCTTAAACATTACGAGATATACCGGTACCAAGGAAATTTTCCAAAACTTTTAACAGTGAGAAGCCCACAATAGGAAGAGTGTAAAACGTAAACAATTAACTTGCTATAATTTACATCTGAGGAATGCGTTCAGATCATAATATTCGTCAAAAATTCTTATATGCCCTTTCATTTGCCACTAGGAGGAGACCACATTCTCATACAGTTAGTTTCCTTGCTAGATGATTTAGAATCGTTATTTTAAACATCTCAGCTTAAACGAAAAAGTTTATATCACTTTAGCATATTTTCTAACATTTTTAGTGTAAATAACTTCAAATTCATAATTCCCTTTATTCTATTTGGTGTGGGGGCTTAAGCCCGGTAGCCCCCCTTTAAATCCGCTACTACTATGTGGGCTTTGTGGTGGACAAACACCGTGAGTATGGGTTTACTCGGGGATCTCCTCCCATTTGCTTCATTCCACCAATTCTCCCATCATCCATCCGGCCTGAGCCAAAGTTGTCTAAAGTCTTAAAATTAAATTCAACAATTCTAGGGTGTATGGTCGTAATCCAGGATAAATGAGATATCAAATGTATTATTATTATTAAAGCTTTAGTAATGGTGACTCGTTGCTTTAAAGAGAAGGTGAAACACTACGAAAACATTCGCACATAAATAAACTGAATCAATGTGTTATTTTATTAACAATTATCTCGAAATTTTAGACTTACCACCCATACCAAGTTCCCTAGCTCAGCTGATAGCGCGTTGGCTTTGCATTTAAAAAATCCTGTATTCGAATCGAGCGATCTTACATCCTGACTGAGGGTTTTCAAAAGTTTTTCCTCAGTCATACCAGGTGAATGCCATGATGGTACCTTCAAACTGTGCCGTAGTGGAGTTACTTCCTGCATCCTCTCCCCTACACTATCCTGGCCTGAGTCATAAATGTCTGAAGGCCAAAATTACAACCCTTAATCAATTCAAAATATATATCATTTGAAGATATTCTTCGGAGCTAAGCGTCTTGATGAATTAACCTAAAACATTTCGTGCTTCGATTGATTCTAAACCAATCATTTTTAGTTTACTTCACCTGAAAGACAGCCCCCGCTTTACTGTTAGTGTTCCGTTTTGGGACAACCAATAACAATATTTGTTCTTGTACTTACAGCGAGTTATTCCTTATGGAAACAAAAGACTCGTCCCAAACTAGATATACTGTTGTATTTATTCCATGCGCCTTTAGTCCAGACAATGTCGCAAAGTGACCGCTATCGTTGATTGTTAGATCTTTTTAATATTCGCCAAGATTTTATTAACCATTGCTATATATTATTGACATAACAATTTGAAACAATAACTGTTCAATTGTTGTTGTTTTTTTTTGTTATAGTAGTTTGATCTAATTTCTAGGACAATATGTTTTCTAGTGTTAATGATACACCGTAATTTCATCGAATAGCACCGAGTTGATCTAAATTTTTTTGATATAATTAAATTTGCACCGTTTGTAGAAATTCCAATTGTATCGCTAAAATTGTTGGATAAACATGATATAAATGAGAAACTGAAGAATAAACCATGCTCTTAGTCTTGGTAGAAATCTAATAACAACGACATTCCCACTGACACCATCAACATGTAAAGACTCAAAAGTAATTGTGGATCAACAGTAAGGTAAGAAAAGTATTCATAATATTTTAATAAATAATTGTACTTAAGAATTACTTTGTGGAAAAAAAACTTCTGTAGCTAGATATGGTTTCAAGATTCAACATTATCGTGAAGACCGTGACAGACAAATGGAAAACGGATGGCGTTTAATCTTATCTCGGAACAAATACAGTTTACAGAGTACGCAGTTCACAGTTCTGATGAACTTTTTCAAGTAAACGGTGATTCGACGTGCTGTACGAACTGTGACGTCGCAAATTAAACACATTTAGGAATACTGGCTGAAGCAAAGAGCAAATATAAAAGCCTATATACGTGACCAATGGTGACTGTAAAACTAGTGCAATTGCTTTTAGAGGAAATGGTGGAATATTTTCATTCTTTAAAACGATATTCAGGATCAATCAGTATCCTCATTTTTTATAGAATGTAAGGTTTGCTCATATCAAATTAAAAAAAAATATATATATACAGTTGTCGCAATATTTCATTCGATTTCATATGAGACAAAACGCACAGGTAAAAATATGACATATTATCTTAAAACAAACATCGATATTGGTCATCTCTTTCAAACTTTCAGGGACTCCTTCCAGCGGTAGCTTTACGGTAATTTGTCTTATATCTGATCACCTAATCAAGTTCTATCAGGTGAACTATTGTGATGACCAAGTAAGCACTCTTCGTTTTTTTAAAAAAAGATCCTGTAGGAAATGTTTGTATTTATTCGACAATACCCGCATATCAATTTTGTCTTCACTGAACCAACTTTTCTTTGACAAGTAGACCAACGTGATGGAAGTTTAGCAAACAAAGCCTAAAAGATTTAAACATTCTTTCATTTTAGATTTGGCGTACTAGCATCTTTTTATTAATGGGAGCTCATTTGCCTTTACTTTCAGTAGACAATCGCCGCCACTAGGTGCAAGCGTACCCTTAACTTTCTAGCCCACTTCCCCAAGCATTCCCTTGCCTTTTCTAACCCACTTCGAGCACTGGGTTTAAATAAAGTTGAATCAAGCAGTCTAGTTTACAAGAACCAAGGTTACCTTGATGGTTTTCTATTGTATAAAGACAAGTTCATTTACCAAGCAGATATCTCTATTGCTGGTCTAAATACGGAGATTACTGATTACCGATCGGCACTAACAAAGCAGTGTAGTTTCGAATTGTGCAGGGTATTTTCCAGGACATCGAAGTGAGCATGGAAATAGAAGTGAGCATGGAAATTTAGGGCTGTAAAGGTAATCTTTTTTGTAGTTTTTCATGCAGCTTACGAGTATTTTTCACATCTAGGGATATGTAGGAAGAAATCGGGGTTTAAGGAGATGGAGGGGTGTCTAGCAAAATCCCTGGAGTTATGCTTCCATTCGCTCCCCATAATCAAGATTTTCTCAAGATTTGTCATTTTGACGTAGTACCCGGGCCGAAGCTGCCATTGTAACCGGCGATGTGGTCCGAAACTTCCGAAACTTGTCCCGAATGAATCAATCGATCGATCAACAATTGATCCGAATAAGTCGGTGGCCTGGTCTTGACTCAAATGATCAATGACTGTCTCGGCGACCTCGGTAAGCGAATCTTAACCCAAATGACTCAATGACCCAATCTTGAGCCAGTGACATGGTCTTATTCCAGTGGTTTGAATTCATCAATATTGCAATCTGTGAGATTCCTTGAGAAGTGAGCTTACGTACGGAAATGTGATTTTTTAGAGTTTTAAAAGATTTTAAAGTTTTTATCCTAATTCATACTTCAAACACAAAATTCTTTCAGAATAGCCTTGCCGGGTGGAGGGGTATTTACACATCTGCGGTGGTATTTTGTTATCTCCGGGAAAATGAGGCTATTTCCATGTGAAGACTACAGGAAAAGAACGTACTTTGTCCATTTTGGGCAAAATTGAGATAAGCGTGCCATGAGTTAGCTCTTTGAAGGGCCTTTTTAACAAACTATCACACATGAAGATAGCATGTATAGTCCTTCTGCTGCAAGCAAACCTTTATTTGATGTGTCGGTATCAGACGTGTTGAACCTCGCGAGGTTGAGGTTGAGTGAGGTCGAGGTGGAAGACCGATCGCGAGGTCGTGGCTGAGTGAGGTCGAGGTTGAAGTCTGACGGCGAGGTTGAGATTGAGTGAGGTCGAGGTTGAAGTTCTATCACGAGGTTGAAGTTCCGTCGCGAGCTCGAGGTTGAAATCCAGTCGCGAGGCAGAGGTTGAGCGAGGTACGGTCCAAATGTACACCTATGGTCGATATACGCAATACTAATTCTGAACTTTGAAAACGTTCTCCTGCAAAATAAATAAAATTGACAAACCGCTTTCTTTTTCTGTGGTCTTGATATGTTATTACTATTGTTAGGAACTCTTTTCCCTGCTCTAGGAGGATTAAAATCACCGGTCCCGGTCACCCCTAAAGAAACACTGTTCAAATGCAACAGCGTTTAATAAGGAAGAATGAAGACCGGGACCCAAGCATAAACCCGGTCGAAAACTAAACCCGAATGACCCGTTTCAGCTCTGGTTTCAATGTCTGAAATAGATGTTTCAATGTCTTTCTGTTTTCGAACATAATTTAGTGTGTAAGTATCCTCTTATTATTTCAGCTTGTACGTGATGAGAGTTCAAAATAGTTCAATAGCTTTTGTAATTAAGTAAAGCAGGACAATGAGGAAATTGAAAGTCAGCAATTATCTCAAGGCTATTGGTACAAAATAACTTAAACTTTTTTTAGTTGCGCCAACATATAAACTATAAAGTTACACGTCATGAAATACTCAAAAGTGTTGTTTACTGATTCAAAGTATCTTCTTGATAACGTGACATTTGTAACGTAGGGGCTTACATACGTCACCTGCATTTTTTAAAAATTATTTCTTCTACACTTGATTTTTTCTATTAAGAAAATGAAATATTTTATCAGCAATCATTTATTACGTTTGATTAGAAACAGTGCAAACTACAATTATTTTTTTTTACCTTTGTTCATTGGAATCACAGATAGATTCCGGTTCAGTCAGTTGTAATAGAACACGTGAAACCTGCCTGCTACGCCTCAAGAAATCACACATGGACGTTTGGAAGTACTGTTGTACTCACATACAAGGATAAACAAATAACTAACACTATGCCTTACGGAACTCGTAGGTTCATCACCACAGTAACAAACGTTCGCCATATTGTTACATAATTCAACTTGAGAAAAGTTGAATTCTAAACGAATGAGTAGTTTTGTTTATGATCTTGCAAAGGGACTCAAATTGGATTCTCCTGAAACTACAATGAACGTAGTGGTTCGGACTTCACTTTAAACTATAGCCTCCTTCCGTTATTAGGACGCATTCTCTACCGATGGAAGATAACGCCAATCCATTATGGGTTCCATTAGGGACTTTTGAGTTAGCCATATCCGTTTCGTCAATAACTGAGGAAATTTGAACTGGCAAACGCCCATTTTTTCAATGTAAACAGGTTATTATTATTATTATTTCTACTACTACTACTACTACTACTACTACTACTACTACTACTACTACTACTACTACTACTACTACTACTACTACTACTAATAATAATAATAATAATAATAATAATAATAATAATAATAATAATAATAGAAGCGGCTTCTGAACGGAAGCAAGATGAGCGGATGATAATTTTTCATTGTCATCTTATTGATTAAGCAGCGTCTCAGCGTTCTGTGGATGGGACCTACAATGCAAGTTAATCTTGAGCATCTACGTCCAATATGTCCCAACCGGACCTAAAACCAAAAATCCCATAATTCTTCCAGTGAGGAATTATGTTCGTAATACGTAACAGAGGTGAAGTTTACATTTAAGCATTGTAACCGTTGATTACATTCTTAAAGAGAAAAAATTCTTATATGTGCAATATTGTAAAGCACATATAGCGATATTATCTTCTCTGTCTTACTGTTTTTCTTCTTACCTCTTTGTTCATTATGCCTTTCCCGAAAATACTTTCATTTTAGCTGGCAACCGAACTGAAAGATCTATGGCCACCGACTTTAGAGGAGACCCGTTTTAATCGCCAGAAATACTCAACTGGAGTAAGAGTAAATAGGAATTTAGAACAGCTAACACGAAACTTAAAACATGCACGCGAGAATCAATATACTTCACTGAAATAGTTAAATAGAAATTTAAAATTGATAGTTCATCATTTAAGACTCCAAAAATGTTATTTGCCACTGAATTATATTCACAAAAATATAAGTGTAAGAGACAGTAAATACTCAATCTTACTGTAAGCAAGTTGTTTTTTATTAGCTATGTTCTAACTAAACAAATTTCTCTTTTCTGTGGAGCTTTTCCTTTTTCCTTGTTTTTTCTTCTTTTAAAAAAAGAAAGAAAAGCACAGGGGGAAAAATTGTGCAGCACACGACTGACTTGACTGCAAGTACATTTATCAACTCGAACAGAGCAGGACAAATTGCACTTCAACGGTTAGCTTCGATCCATTGCTAATCAGGAATGAAGTCACAATTGTAACTCATTAACCGCTAAGCTAAATAAGAGCGTGAGGCTTCCGGTAGGTTTTTTTTCTTACTATTTACTTTGTACTTGTGGAATTTCGTGATCTTTTTTTTTTATTCTCTCCTCTCCATTAACTAGAACAGTGGCTAAGGCATAATATCATTGTTGAGGTTTGTGGTGCTGTTATTATTGCTTGGGGCGAAGAGGGACAGTATTTTCTTTGAGAATCAAAGTACAGTATCAGCGACCTCAGCGGTGTTATCTGATCCACCATGATACGATGATAGGATGGGAACCACAGTAAAAAATATAGAATAGGAATTAATCCAAAGAATTGGGTGCAACTTCATAGGATGTAAAAGAAGGGCCGGGGGCGTAGTGCAGCCGACGGTTCTTATCAGCCGTAGCAGAAACTTGTAGAAACTTTAGGTCCACCCGGACAGGAT
>JAGDQP010034057.1:0-20337 GCA_022664845.1 Lepisma saccharinum | reverse complement strand
AACTGTTCTTCATTCTTCCTCCACACTTCTGATAGTCCTATGATGTCCCACTTAATCCTCTTAAGTTCATTCTGCAGTTCTTCTAATTTGTCCTCTCCTGCAAGTGACTTACAGTTGAGGGTCGCCACGTATAGGTCCGTTTGAGTTGCCGTGTCGGTGTCCTGGCAGTCTACAGTCCAAACCCGGGCATTTTGACTCTCTGACTTCCTGCAAGACTGACCGCTGCCGTTGCCAGCTGCATTCCGTCCTCCGGGCAATAAGGTCCTCCGAGGCTGTTTCCTTGCTTGTACCATCATATGTAAAGAAAGGAGGGGTGCTGATATTTGACTCACCACGCTGTCAGCTAATGCGGGTTGGTGAGCAGCCCATCCATGTTCGTTCGCCAAGCAGTTGCTTGGGTACTAACAATCCCCACGACGTGAACGTATGGATTGGACATTAGGCGTCTACCCCGGTCGGTTCCCTTAAGTCTCAGCAAGAGGAATTAAGCGGTCTCCTCCCAGTTAGTGGCAGAAACCTTTTGGGGCGACAGTCCCGGTTTGCCGGTCCTGTCCCGGTTTCCCGGCCCATTACGATATATTTCCTTTTATATATTCATTATTTATTTCAGTCCTTGCAATATAAATGTTAGGAAATTGACACAAACACTTCTTATACACTTCGAATTTTTAGTTTATATACTTCTAGTTTTTTTTGAAAAATATTTTACTTTTGCAAAATAATATTGGAAAATAAAATTGTATACAACCTTTACTGTTAATTATGTTTCTGTCCTATACTTTCTTACGAGAGTCAAATTAATTTGAGGACTTTTGAAATTTTACTAATATGTTCAAAAGTGATAAAACAAACCCGTTGGGAATATCTCAATTTCAAAATTTTACAGAAGGACCTGTTTGGAAATGGACGCCTGACTTGTACCTTTTGTAGTAATATGTCAGGTACGTTGTGGACGTACGACTAGGAAAATATATAATTTGTATTTTGTAATAAAATGTCCGACACGTTACGCAGTAGTAAATCGTAGAAAATTTTTCAGTTTGTTCACAAGAGCTTCGAGCTAATCGAGAGTGCAATCATCCCTTTTAAAAGATTTATATCGCTTTTTGGAGGTAAGAACTCATTGAAGTACGTGGGACCCACTCCAACCCCATGCCTCTAATGAGTCTAATGCATCACTCTTGCAAACCAGCTCCCACTGCACTACATTCTACTATTCGTTACTACCGTTCACCAGTCCTTCACTTCTCCGCTATCTTTCATTCACAAAAGGTGCGGATTCTATACGCATCATCGCCAATTATTTCCTCTCATAACGTGTTTTCTGGCGTTTGCGAAGGTTTTACGCAAAAGGTTGCAGCTAGTGGCAGCTAAATGTTGGATGCTCTGAAAGTATTTTTCCTATACACTATATTAACGAAAAATCAGGACTTGGCCTCACTTGGCATTTTTGTGCGTCTCGATGAAACTGACAAAAATAATCATCCAAATTTTTGCCTTAGTATTTCGATGTACTATTATATATAAGCCTATCACAAAAACGCTAGGAGACAGGTCTCAACTACATTATACACTTCTAGTTTTTTTTTAAGAACTTTACTTTTGCAAAATAATACTGTAGATATAATTATACTACAATGTACATTTTAACCCAAGGTACAGACAAAATTCGAATTTTAAAAGCATTTTTAGTCTGCTGCTAACAAGCAATTATGTTATCTTAGGAACTTCACTCATTGTCAAGGTATAGGGTCTTGTAATAAAAATTTAATCAACCACTAAGCTAATATTCTAACAGATAAAATTAAACATTGTAATTTTAAAGCAAAGTGTTGTAATAACTTAATACGAGCATCAAAAACAATTTAGCTGCTTAAAAATCATTTTTTTAACTACCACCATACTACTACCATCCACAACCCAATATTTTTTTATTTATATATTTCATGGCTCACCCAACAAGGCTTTTTTTAAAAATAGAACTCTGTGTTCACCCAGGTTATAATGTCTAAACTTTACTTTTAAGCTGTTGGAAAACATCTGGCGTAGTGATGAACAAAAGCAAGACCAAGACCAAGACCGTCTTGGTCTTGGTCTTGCACACCCAGTCTTGGTCTTGGTCTTGCATCGGTATCGCTGGTCTTGGTCTTGGTCTTGCTCACCCAGTCTTGGTCTTGCATGCAAGAGTCTTGCAAGCCTTGCTTTTAAAAAATATATACGTTTCATACGTAAATTTTAAACCGGATATAGGGAAGAGTAAAAGCTATGCGTATCATTGCCTGCCTTAATGCGTCAATAGTAACGTAAATATGTTTTAATGTATTGTTTATCTTCATGTAAGTGTACAGAATAGAACTACCAAAGTTTAATTTCGCTTTAATTTGAACAACATCACTAACATTTTATTACTTTTAGTATACTTGCGGTTTTAGGCACACAACTATTTTTCCTAAGCTTTGACAGAATGCAATCATGGGATACGAAAATGATGTCCAAAATAATTTAGACATTGAAGTTCTTACCTTGTAACAATCCATAGAATTGCGCTCTCTGTCATCTTCTAGTCACTATTTACCATTCTCCGTGCTCCAGGTAAGTTCCAAAGGAAGACCAAACATACATGGATATTGTGTTTAACTAAAACTTACAAGGAAACTATTTTTACTCTTCTGCGAGTTTTGACTTCGGACCTTATTTGAAGCATATTGACAGCGAAAATAACACGCATAAACCCGTACCCTGTCATATATTTGTGCCCCGAATAAGTCGAGTCGTGTAATGTGAGCGACTTTAAAGCGGTAAAATCAACCTTGAAGGTGAAACTGTATAGTAACTAAATGAGTTATCAGATACATTTCCGTAGGTACTTTTACGTGTAGAACACAAATTTCACCATGAAAATGTTCGCAAATTGAATGTATTTTATACAAACTCCAGTTTATGATCGAAAATGAACAAAATTCCATAGAAAGTAATGCAGTAAAGGAACAACAGTACAGTTGGGGGAAAGGGGAAGGCGGGGCAGGGTATTATAAATACATAAAAGATAATGGTTTCTAATACCTTTTGGGGGCCTAGGGCGCTTGCAATCGCTAAACCACTGATCGATACACGGTTATTTAATGCGGACATTTTAAATAATACAATTCGAATTTTTACGTTCGTACGTACATTTTTTCATCCCATCTCCTCTTTGGTGTGTAATTCCGGAACAAAATTGCAACACTCTCGCTTCTCCTGCGCTCTCTTCGTTTGCGTACATTTTCAATACGCCTTACCATACAAACATTATCATAACTATATTACAAACTAAAATTATAATTAATAATTAGAACAGTAAATATTTTTCAAAATACTTACCAAAATAAATTCTCGTCTGTCATGTCACATCTTATATTTGTTTCAAACATCTTATTTAACATACACGCTTAGTATTAATTTTTGAAAGTTAAATATTTTAAATAACTGTGGTAAGCGCGATGAAATGCAACTGATTTGATTATTTTTTATAAATATTCGAAATTGAACTTTAAAATGAAACAGTTAAACAATAATACTAATTATAGTGAATTAGCAAGTTCTAAAAATGAAAATAAGCATAATGAATTGTTTTTTAATCTAAACAGATTTCACTTTCTTTGATTTTTCATTAAAAATGATCCAATCACTTTGTTATCCATCATTTCACGTTTTCTTCTTTTATTGAAAGATAAACGTAAACAAATATTAAGTCCGTTATTATTATTTAGGTTTTTAAAGTTCAACAAACGAATTCTAATTTTACTTTTAATTACAACATATTTATTATAAGGTTTATAATTGTAATATTCCTTTTTTTTTTAAAGAACTAACTTTAAGAACGTAACGGAGCCCCAAGGCCTTGCCGAGGTCGCCAAATTGCGAAACTGCAGGGCATCGGAACGATTTTGCCACGCATCTGGATGAGGTGCACTCGCTTTTTTGCTATGCTCGCTCCAGCGCTTCGCTTCTTTCTGAAAAACCGTGTAGTCGATCAGTGGTTTAGCGATTGCAAGCACCCTATGCCCCCAAAAGGTATTACACACCATTATTTTTTATGTATTTATAATCCCCTGCCCCTTTCCCCTTCTTACAGTTGTATTGTTGTTCCTTTACGGCATTACTTTCTATGGAATTTTGTTTATTTTCGATCATAAACTGGAGTTTGTATAAGAAACATTCAATTTGCGAACATTTTCATGGTGAAATTTGTGTTCTACATGTAAAAGTACCTACGGAAATGCATCTGATAACTCATTTAGTTAATATAAAGTTTCACCTTCAAGGTTGATTTTACTGCTTAAAAGTCGCTCACATTACACGACTCGACTTATTCGGGGCACAAATATATGACAGGGTACGGGTCTATGCGTGTTATTTTCGCTGTCAATATGCTTCAAAGAAGGTTAAAAAACATGTCCGAAGTCAAAACTCGCTGAACAGCTAAAAGGGTACCCTTGTTAGTGTTGTTGTTTTCGCCTAAGACTCATGTCCACAAACCCAGACAATTGACGATAATGAGACTAGTCATGGCTCAAGCGAGCTCTGGCAGAGGAGTGACAGAAAGTATAATTACTTACAAATTTGAATGCATTTAAACCTAACAGGCATCTATGGCCTAAGGCTTGGGACAACAATGGGAAAGTTAGCGGCCAGGGCCTTGAGTTAAGATACTATCCCAGCATTCGTCTGGTGGGTCTGAGGAAAACTCTAGAAACCACAGCCAGGATGGTCGGCCGCGGGATTCCATTCACGGGCCTTCCCAATGCGGCGCCAGAGCTCTAATAACTCACCTACGACCGCTCGGTAAAATTACTTAAGAGTTTGTGGACTCATACTTTTCTGTGGAACAAATGTATCAAAGTAAACCTGCTGAATTTAAAGCATTTCTATGCTCAATACGAGCCCACACGCCTGTTACTTCTAGCTTACTCTAAAATAACTTTAGCTTTGCATCAAAAAACATAGAACACATCTAGTAATATTCCTCCCGACTTTATCTACAAGTGACAAACAATTACCAAGTGTACTGCAAAAACTGTTGTGTTATTCAGACTCAATTCTCCGTAGCATAACACATAAAACAGAACTCAGTTCTCGATAATACATATCAACAGACATTTTATAAAATCGACTAGTAGCTTAGAACAAACACAAAGACTTGGTTACACAAGTCAGTACAGACTCCGAACTGACCATAATCCATCTTTATCTAAATCAATAGGTCATACCACGACAAACCTAACATCAGAAAAGCCAGGACATCAAACTTCCTTTTGCCCTTTATCCAAATTATCCTTAAGGGGAATGTAAAGCCAAGATCTCCAACAAGAGATGGTAGCACTATCTTCGTATGTGTCTAATGTATTTTTATCGTTGCACGAAATTTAAATGTTGCTCCTACAAATTCAATCCTAGAGAGTTCAGATTTTCAGGGAAGAAAGTTCATAAGTAATTCAAGAGTTCTATCCGTGCCGATTTTTGATTTTCTATCTTGTTCATTGTTGAAATTGTTTCATTGTTGTTATGCCTATAACAATGAAGCTCTTTCAACAATGAACAAGAAAAATGGAAAGATCGGCACACGTAGAACAGAAAGTTTGAACTCTCTAGGATTGAATTTGTAGGAGCAGCATTGCAATTTCGTGCAACGATAAAAATACATTAGACATATACTGAGATAGTGCTTCCATCTCTTGTCGGAGATTATGGCTTTACATGGCCCTTAACAGAAACTTTTTTCTTCTATTGTAAGAGTAGTGTACAGTGTAAGTTTAGTTTAGTATGCTACAGTAACAGCGGCATGATTTTCAGATCCACTCACATGGTTTGCCCAACTGGGAACACCTTCGCTCCAGCGGTATTTTTACAGAAGCCAAAGAAATTCAAGTGAAGGATATAATAATTTCCCCTTCCTTTCCACGTTTTAAAAATATTCAAATAGTGCGTGTGCAAGACTCTTGCAGACTGGTCTTGGTCTTGCAAGTATGGTCTTGGTCTTGCAAGTATGGTCTTGGTCTTGCAAGTATGGTCTTGGTCTTGGTCTTGCAAGCAAGACCAACACCAAAACTGCAAGACCAATACTCTTGCGCTCATCACTAATCTGGCGCCGTCACAGATTATGGCGTGTTTGTGGTGGGGGTTATAAGCCGCTAGAATAAGTGGATTTTGCATTTTTTAATGTTTTTAAAGTATTGTGTAGCTTTGATTTACTAAACCAGCTTTTGGGGAGATTTTTGAGCAACTTATACAATGGAACCATTATTTGAGAAATATTTTTTAAAATGGTTTTTAAGAAATTTATTTTGCTTAGAAAACTTTTAGTGCGCGGAATGTTTGAGGTTTTTTAATAGAAACTCTTGTATCTTTGTAGGTTGGGAGAAATTTTATTTTCTGACACTAAAAAACTAAGGCAAAGAATTTATACCTATAAAAGGGTTTGAAATGTGAAACAGGAGTGAATATTTTCTTTTCTTTTTGCTTTTTAGGTACTTTTTTTTTAAGGTTTTAGCTAGTTTAGAAACACTGTTTCCAAATATGTAGAAATTATTGATATATGAAAATGATTTATTTGGATTGAAACTTTTAAATATTTTTTTATGATCCTCTCAAGAAAAACTTTTCGACTGTGATGTTATTTGGAGAAGTTTATGTTGTAATCCTGGAATGTGAAAATACATGGCCATTACTGACCTGTTGGCTCTAAAAGGTTTAGTTTAACATACAGCTTGTCATTTGCTACTTTGTGCACGAATTGAGACAAAGAGAGAAGGAAATTTGACAGTGGTGTACACCGTTTGTTAAGAAAGCGCACCTTTTTATGCATGCGACATTTGTCGTTGACGAGAAAAGTCGTTGCGATTTGTAAGTCAATGGCAACAAATGGTTGCTTTTATGCACTGCAGCAACGACATTCGTCGTCTGCGATATGTAAAACCTGTAGGCGTGATCTTCGGCTTTTAATGTTAGGTGAATTGAGAGTTTTGCCGAATGCTTTTGTTTAACTATAATGACAAAGTTGTTTGGAAAGGACTGTTAAACTTTCTAACAATGCTACTTTAATGAGATGTAGCCACTTGTATTACAGTAACTTTTTAATATTCGTCATTAATTTTTCTTTTTCTTCTTTTAGTGCACATATCCATTTTGAACATACAGTTTTATGCAAAATTCCATTCACACCAACATTTTCATATACGTAATAATAATAACATGTAATGTATAAAACGTATAGTTTTTTTCTCATAGTGGAAAACTTAATGCAAGTAGATATTGAACTGATTTAGTTACATTCTATAGTTACTGTTATGGAAAAATTTGGTTGAGTGACATTGATTAAGTTTGGATGATTCGGATTTTCTTTATAATGATTGATTGATTGATTTATTGATTGCTATTGGTTAATTATAATTAGCTAGTGAACTGATTTAGTTACATTCTATAGTTACTGTTATGAAGAATTTGATTGAGTGACACTGATTAATTTTGGATGATTCGGACTGTTTAATTTATTAATTGACTTATTGATTGCTATTGTTTTCAACTAGTGAATATGTGGTTCAACTAGTGAAGATGTGTCTCAGCGACCATAAGCAGAGTACGTATAGGTAATAATATGTCTGATAGTTTCAAGATTCGCAACGGTTTGGAACAAGGTGATGCCTTGTTACCACTAGTTTTTAACATTGCGCTAGAACATGCGATTTAAAAAATTAAAGGAGATAAAAAGGGACTATCATTGAATGGTTTGAATCAAGACTCGTATGATATAAATTTAATAGGGGACGATATAGATGCACTGCAAAGCAGCACCGATGTCTTAGTAGAAGCATGCGATGAGATAGGTCTACAGGTAAACATAAATGAAACAAAATACATTATAACAAACTGAAACACAGGGAAAGAAGGAAATAAAATATAAGAATGAGAGATAAGGTCATAGAGAAAGTAAACAAATTTAAATACTTGGGAGCATACGTAACAAGCAAAAATGGGGTCACGGAAGAAATAAAATGTCGTTTAGTATCGGGCAACGCATGTTTCTATTCAGTCCAGAAAGTTCTAACCTCGCGATTAATATCAAGAAAGTTAAAATTGAAAATATACAGAACGGTTATTCTCCCGGTAATACTTACGGTTTCGAAAGTTGGAGTACGACCCTAGTAGATGAACATAAATTACGTGCGTTTGAAAATAAGGTTTTGAGAAAGATATAAGGACCATAACGGTACACGATGACTGGAGAATATTGGAGACTGCATAATGAAGAACTCCACGGACTGTACGATTCACCAGATGTAAAAATAATGAAATCGCGATGTCTAAGGTGGGCAGACCATTTAGCTCGTATGGGGGAAAATGAAGATTATATTCTATCCTGGTGGAAGGCCGGATGGAGACCAAGACGTCGTTGGGAGGACAATATTAGAAGTGATCTTCAAGAAGTAGGTGTTCGTGATGAAAACTGGCTTGATATTGCCCCGGATAGAATCCAATGGTAAACGTTTCTTACTGCGGCGATGAACTTGGGAGTTCCATAAGCCCTAGAGTTATTAGTTAGTTAATTGATTGCTATGGGTTAGTTAGTTTCACCAGATTTTTATGTTAATTTGCACTGAGAGTTATTGAACATACTTATATATTTGCTTTACTGTTGTTTAGGTGGATTTGGGTACAGTGCTTGAACGGGTGCATGTGTTTCTATCTATTTAAGACTTGATACGAGCCACATTCTCATAGAAGGTCGTTGCTGGGCCTTTAATATGATTGAGAATGGAGTCGATGTTTAGTCTACACTGAAGGTCTGGTATTCGGGAGTACCGCGGCACTTTGTGATTAGTTTAACGCACACGGTTTTGAAATGTCTGTAGTTTATTCAGGTAGGTATTCGCAGCAAAAGTCCATGGAGGTGCAGCATAGGTTATTAAAGATCTTATAAACATTTTGTATAGAGTGACCTTGCTCTGAGCATGTAGTCGTTCTGTGACAAGACGACTCTTCAGCTGCGCTAGTCTGCCACTGGTCTTACCACGTTGACTTTCAATGTGTCTGGTGCATAGGAGTTTTCTCTCGAGGAGTACACCAAGATATTTAACTTCCTGTTTGAAGGGGATGTAGGTATCATTTAATTTAAATAATACTTCTTTTTTGAAAAAGCCAGCAATTTGCCAACTTGTGAAAAATATTTGTTGTCCTTGATATAATAAAAGATTTTATAAAATGACTACATCAGTTTTAATTAACTGTGACACGAAACTTTCTTTTTGTTCCATTTTTCTTATTTTTGTTTTATTTTTTTTATAAAATCGATTCAGTTACCTATTGTTTGATAAGTTTCGCTTGCCTGAAGGGCGAGGGCGTTCAAATTTCCTAATTTTTGATGCTATTTTAGGTAAAATAGCTATGTAGGAACCACTAATACAGAAACCCAAGACTTCTAGCTCAGAGAAAAGCAAATTTGTTTTGCGCGGTGAGGCGCGAAAAGCATGTTCTCTTAAACGTTTGGTTAAAGGTTCTAAATGTACCAATTGTTCCTCGGCCGTATAGTCACTGAGCACCAAATAATCTGCGAAACTAGTAACCGTATTTGGTAGGTCTTGTAACAATATTCTAGTGACTATGGATAACGCCTAGCTGGAAGTAACGTATCCCATCACGCAGCTTTGAAACTGGAAGCTTTTTCTTGTATGTGGCACCTCAAAGTCATGTATTTCGATGAAGGCGGAGCAATTTTATCTGGTGGTATGAGGCAGATATGTCTATGGTACTAATCAGATTTTTACTCCGTATGCTCGATAGAACATCTTCAGCATTCTGAAATGGTATAAAGAGGTATTTTGTAAAGGAATTACATTCTTGTAAATTTAATACGAGCGGAACTCCTTAGTGTTAGGCTTTTTTACTATTAACAAGGGTGAAGAATATTCGCTTGTTGACGTTTCGCGGATAATTCAAGCATTCAGCAAGCAAAGACGTTATTGTAGAGTAGCTTTGGAATCTTTGCATTTAATTTTCCGGCAGATCTTTATTGACATCGAAAAGTGAGAGATTGAAAAGTATTTCAGTGTATCTCAATTTATCTTCAATCTCCTGTTTCGTACGATATTTATAAATATCATCTGTATCACTTTTTTCTTCGGAAATGGTGTAAGTGATCTTTAAATTCTGGTCTAAATACGACACTGGTGAATTTCTAGGCAATTTTATTATTCTAGAGGTAGGATTAATGACTAAAATAATAGAATCATGAATGGGTGTTTTCAACGATAAATATACAAGTCCATTTCTGTCACGCAATATTTTTGCAGTATTCTGTCATAGAAATTCTGACTGCTGTTATTTATCTATTCTATTTATTTTAACAGGAAGAAAATGGTGTGACTTTGCAGGTACTACTATGTCTTTAGTAACGTAGACATTTGCTGACGTCTGCTGTTGAATCATATTTACTGTTGCTTGCGAGTGTCACTTTTTTCTTTTCCTGTGTAAGGAAATTCTGGTTTCTTTGCTTTCTTATGAAATTCCTTTTCATTCATGTCAATTTTTGTTTGCAGTCTTTTTAAAATGCCTTGGCCAAAAATCGGATTATAATCCCCATGTTCAACGATTTGAAAATAATGAGACTACATTGAATAGTCAATCTTTGATTTTATCAAAACTATGTGAATTAATTTGACCAGTTTGCCAGCTATTCCTTTAACATGTGTTATAAAAGGAATTAACTTACGTTTTCTCGGTAGCTGATAGTTTGACCATAGGGAAATACTTGACGCGGTGTCGATAATTATTGATACTGAATTGTTATTTACTTTAACTCTAATTAAAGATTTATTTTCCTCTGTATCATATGAAACCGTTTCCCTTCTTTCCGGCGTTAATATTTGACTAGAGAAAGTGTTTGCCGTAGATGCAGCGGCGACAGGTCCTTTCACTTTCTTTTTGACTTGTATTTTTGGAGAGTCAGATGTGGTAGGTCCTTGGTTGTCAAGATCAATCTTCTTATTGGTGACAGGTCCTTGGTTCTTCGGATTGTCTTTCACTTTGTTTGGTTGGGTGGCGGCAGGTCCTCTGGTCTTCAGTTTGACGTTCTCCATCGTTGACTGGGCGGCGGAAGGTCCTTGGGTTTTTGGTTTGATGTTCTCCACTATTGACTGGGCGGCGGCAGGTCCTTGGCTCTTCTTTTTGACTTTCGCCTTATTGTTCTGAGCCCTCAGGTCCCTGTCTTTTCTGGCTTGGGGCTCACTATTTAGTTTTTCGAATTTTGATTCTTTTTGTCCTTTTGCCAACAGATAAGATCATAATGACCACGTTTTGAGCAATCATCACATACAGTAACTGTGCCTGTGTTGTTTTGTTGATTTCCTTCTTCTTTCCTATTATCTTATTTTCCTTCCTTTTATCCGCCATTTTTCTTCCTCTCATTGTTATATATTTTGTTATTGTTCTTCCGTTTTTTTTATAGTACGGCTTCTGGCTGGTGTTTTTGACCACCAATACGGATAATTCCGCCAATTTATGTGTCAGGCCATCCGAGGGTTTAGGTTGATTTTGAACATGTTGAAGTTGAGGTTTTTCATAATTGTAGGGTTTGTCAGAGTCCATTAAGTCTTGAGGTGGCATTAAGTTGGATAGGAATTTGTTTGTAAGGTTGCTATGAGGTATTGTATCTATGATAGCGATGGTATCTTGTTGTATGTTTCTAAGTATTAGGTTATCCATGGGAAGTATCTTATAGGCTGAATAATGAAGAACTTGAGTATATATGACTTGGATCAGAGTGTGTGTGTTGGTTGTCTCATCTTTGAAAATTAGGATTTTGATTACTTTGTTGTTGGAAACCAGGATTTTGATAACAAGCAGGTACACTGCTTTTTGGAAGCTAGGTGTTTGACAAAAAGTAGGTAAAATACCTTGAAAATTAGAAAATTTGGAGGAAAATTTAGTACTTGCTGGGACAAATTTTGAAGATTAGGAATTTGTGAGGTAGGGTTTTGGAGGTTTGGATTCTGGTGGTCTTGCTCCATTAATGCATGTAGGGCCTGTGAACTTTCCGCAAATTCTCTCTTCTCCAATAGGTCGTTTGATTTTTCCAACGAATGTAGCTTATTCTGCAGATCACGTATTCACGGGTAAGTTTCCAGCGCTATTCTTTTCAAAAAGTTTGTTTGCACTTTTTCTTCCTCGCTCGCTTCGGGCAAGTTATGACGAATGGCCCTCAATTTTCGTGTAAAATACGCATCTATAGGTTCATCCTGGTGCTGTTGAACCAGATTAATTTCTATTTCGGCCTTGTAGTGTGGTATTTTTGGTCGACTAGGGCCTACTAGCTTCCCTTTCAGTTGCTTATACGTAAGATCTATCCATATATCTTGGGACTGTAACTAGAAAACCATGTTGAGAGCTACGTCCTGTAAATACATTGGCAAAACCTGTTTCTTTTTGTCGTCATTCCAATTATGGAGTGTTCCCATATGCTCAAACAACATGAAAAATCTATCGATGTCCTCGGTTGTTTTTCCCGAATATTTAGTTAGATGTGGAAGGTTATATGGGGGATTAGTAGCCATATTCGTACGTTCGCCTGAATCCGTTTAACAATGAATGTTTTTCAATGTCACCTGAAAATCAAGTGAACATTAATACTAGAATGATCGATGTGTTTGCCACAGTTTATAGAAACACAATAAGTTGTTTCATAATACGTCATTCACTACAAGGACAAGGACCCGTTCGGAAATAAATGCCTCGAAAAATAACTTAAGCTAGTCCCTTTGCTGTTCACATATTTTTATTTTTTATATGGGCCAGTCTAGCAACTTTAGACTTCGGCCCGTTACGATTCGCCTTTTAGTCATTAAAATCCACACCCATGCCATTTAGCGACAATTGACATTTTTAGAAACATTTATATACGCATTATTTCATAGACAACTTCGTTACAAAAACATTCATTAATTCCTCAAATAGGCTTGTTTGTAGCTATTTTTTAAACCTGGGTGAAAGGACGTTCTTTCCATTTTTCAGCTTCAAGGATCGTTACGTATGTTATTTTGATATACGATAATAGAAATTACTGAATTCTTTTTTCCTGTCTCCTGTGAGTTTTCAATACAAAATAATTTTAATTCACAGCAACTGATTACCCTGAATAAAAATAAGAAAATGTCTTTCCAACATCTTAATTAATACAATAATAAACTTAATTGAATAAAATATTGCATACTCTTTGACCTCACTTGACACGGTATAAGTTCATTTTTTAAAATTTAGGAGCCGTATTCTCATTTATACATATTGTCTGTGCAACCTATAAGTCATTATTTGATGTATTTTAATAGTGTTGTTGAAAAATTCAGTGTTAACAAAGATATTTGGAGGAGGATAATCAATGTAAAATCATCACTACAATTCTAGTATTATGAAATTTTTACTGTCCACTTCTATATTTTCAGGTATAGAAGGTTTTATAGTTTAATCACTCTCAAACCTTGAAAACATTACTAGACGTTATCTTCTTGTAGTTTAATTCGTTTTATGGACTCACTTTAAAAAAAAAATATGCTATACAGATATGTCGCAATTGTTGGTTCAAAGGCCAGCAATGTATACGATATGAAGCATACAATGTTCTCACTTTCCTTTCAGTCTTATAAAGCCACCTGAAAAGGACCCCTTTGACGTGCTGGGCCAAAGAGGACTTTTATATGAGATTTGGAAAGACAGTTAACTGACCGGTGGATTTCATTCTGTAGAGTAAAAGAAGCAAGAATGTCCCAGAGAGAATGAAGAATCACATTTCGAAATAAATGAGAGTTTTGTTATATTTTTCCGTGAGTTTGGAAGTAATACCAAAGTCAACAAACAGAACTCTTAAGAAAATTCTTGCAATAGTTTGAAGAAGTTCTGTTTCAGACATGCTTTTCGAAAACTCACAAGGAAGCACTCAAGCTGGGAGATAGACTAAAAAGCAAACACGGAGAGTGATACTTTAGTATTCGAGAAATTTTCTCTTATGTTTTGCTGCTCTGGACAAAGTATGTAAGTTAAGTAATACCACATACTTCCACGACACATTCCAAGAACAGACTATTAATGAAAAATGCATGAAGCATACTCATCAAAATTAGCTTTGCTTTGCTAGCATATTTGAAATTAGCAAAGTTTGTGTACATCTCAGTCAAAGAAGAATAGTTAGTAAAAAGTAATAGGTTACCTTTATAACATTTATAAAGGCAAGTTGTGTTATTCCCACTTCACCTCTGCAATCATAACAGGCACTGGTCAAGTGAAACTCAACTTTCTTCCGATCACACTTCTCTACGTATACATCACTGAATTTTGAATAATTTGGATGTTTACGTAGGTTGATTATGCACGCTTAATTATGCACTTCTCTACGTGTATTTCACTGAATTTTGAATAATTTTGTTGTTTACGTAGCTTAATTATGCACGTTAATTAACGTTATGCAGGTTAACATGATTTAAAAAAAGGGTATTTGACTGGAGTGGACGTTGCAGGATAAACAACCAATAAATTTACAAAGGAGAGGATAGAGGGGATATTTTCTTATAATTAATGTCGTACTTGTACAGCTCTACTCATGAAGATCTAAAAAGTAGACACTAAAAGAGAGGTTATATGAAATAACCTGAGTAGCACCTTCACCTGGTTCTGCAGTTCCCCGACCTTGCAGTTTGCAAATGAATCACTTAAATATTGATTTTAAAGTCGTTAATGAAAATGAAGACAGCCCAAATTTGCTCATAGCTTTCAATGTCATATGATCAATTCATTCTCAGCTATTGTAGATTGTGAAGGAACTTGGTTAAATAACTCTGACTTGTTAAAATGGGTAAAGGAGTGAAAAGGTAACACGCAATAGCTCACAAGTCCATTTTTAAATAAAAAAAGCTTTGTTCGTTTTAAGACCTTAATGAAGAGCTGCAGTGAATCATGTAAAGTGATTTTATTAAGGAAGGAAGTACATATTACGGTGGGATAAGTACTTCTATTAGAAAATTACTCTGTGTTGTTTGATGCAGTTCTTCATTCAGGTCTTAAAACAAACTTTTCTCTTTAAAAATGGACTTGTGAGCTTTTGCTTGTTCCCTCCTCATTGACGGATAGGAACTCTTTGAGGTTTTGCACATCCAGGATTGTGAAATTGACCTCTGTCTGAGTACAAGTGGTCAATTTGTCCATCCAAAGTGGACTAACCAACGTACTTGAGTAAAAGAATTTCTTTTAAAAATAATACCACGAATTTCTATAAGTGAAAGGCAATGGTAGAAAACAGTGTACACTTTGTGAGGTTCCGGAAAGTTCATAATTCACCAGATATTATCATTAGCTGTGTTCTGCCAAAATCGGCAGTTTCTTCAAGGTACGGCTCTCTCCATTCTTCCAAATCTATGGTTTCCTCTTTGTTTTAGCGTATGATTTATCGTCCTTAATACTATCAAAAAATTGCAACTGTATTCTCCCTCTTCGTCCCTTCCCCTCAATAATACGTTCAATTGAATACCTGAATTGAAAAACACCCCAAGTCCACTTTTTTCGTATTTGGATTTTTTCTGTTGGTCGGTATCGATGTTACAAGGGTTATCCACTTGCATAAATATTACATAATATTCCCACCACAGAAACCCTTTTTAATACAAAATAATTTCCGCTGAATAGGATAACATACGAAGACCTTGAATTGTTTTTCGTTCCTCCTGTAAAATACACTCCAGTGGACTTGGAATATTTTTCAATTCAGATCTTCAATTGCATCCTTCAGCATGCAATCTCTAAATCAACAATGTCTTAACTTGTTCCTTTCCTCTAATTGGCTGTCTGAATTCTTGTTTGTCTCTCGTCTAGTCTCTTTAGCACTGCCTCATTACGCATCTTCTGTGGCTAGCGGATCTTTCTCATTCTTTCCACATTGCCTACATCCCTAATGCTTCAAATGTCCAATGTTCCACACAAAATATTTATCCACTTTTCCTAAATTCTTTTGCAATGATCCAGATAAAACATTATTTTTCTGAGTCGCCATTACTATTCTCGCCTTTATTTCTTCTTCTTCCACTTCATAATACTTACTTATCATACTTCCTTGATAGTTGAAGTGGATACTTAATCTACATTTTCAATATATTAGATGTTTTAGCATCTTGTTAAGTGATGTTTCATTATCTGAAAATCTAACGTATTTGATTACTTTTCCACCGACTGCAACTTCTCCTTCTTTATTGAAGAGATTCTTTACAAGTTCTTCTACTTATATATATTAAATTTACTTTTATCGAAAGACAATATTTGCATACCACACCTGCCTTCATCAACATTTGCATTACGATTTATTTAGTTGACTTGATCTCCATAATTCAATAAAATGCTACGTTTTCACCTATACTTTTCTTACCGATTCTTCAACAAACCAATAGCGTCACTTGTTACCCTTACTCTTCGAAATCTCAACTGTTCCTTTTAAATTTCTCCATTCGTTTTACCCATCGAGCTCTACCTAATACTGAAGTGACTACTTAGTGTTGAAAGACGCCAGAGCAAATATTTAAACTCGTTCGTCCACTTCAAGTCTAATCCAATGTGGACCAAATTTTCAGTTCTAACGCAGTTTTGTACTCTTCTCACCGCTGTGCGACTTAATACTTTGATTTAAGACTTAATTCCTAGGTTATTCATATAGGATACTGTACAATGGATATAAGAGAAAATATTGCAAATAATATTAACGTTTTTACAAGAATTAAGACATACATAAAAAACGGGCCACACAGCGATATCAAGCGTGAAAAGCTAAGTTAGAATCGAAAATTTGGTCCATATTGGTTTAAACTGAAAGTGGACAAGCGAGATTAAGTGTCCTCTCCGCTCCCTGGCTTCATATATTCATGAAAGGACCCCGCACAAACCTTATGGAAATTGGATTTCGGTGGAATTGCCTGAAACCGTGGCATGTTGTAGATCATGTCATCCTGATAAAAGGTATTCATAGGCACAACCACCAATCAGTGACCGTTAACTACTACGAGGCCACTATTTAAAAAAAGCCTGGAAGATAACGATATTCTTGGATTTCGTTGGAATTGCCTGAAGCCGTGATAAGTTGTAGATCTTGCCATCCTGAGAAAAAAGTTTTCATGGGCACAAGCACCAATCACTGACCGTTTGGCCACTACGAGGCCACTTTTTAAAAACACTCGAAGATAACGATATTCACGGATCGTTGGAATTGCCTGAAACCGTGATACGTTGTAGATCTTGCCATCCTGAGAAAAAAGTTTCCATGGGCACAAGCACCAATCACTGACCGTTTGGCCACTACGAGGCCACTTCGTTCAACACTTGCGAAGATATATTCGGAAGGAATTGAATGGAATGCGCTCTGACGGTAATGATTTTATCCTGATAAAATAATTGAATGTGCATAGCCTATATAGTACCAGGCGTCAGTTGTAGCTACCGAGTGACTGTAGCTCAGTTGGTAGAGCAATGGTTCGCATTCGTGAGGTTTGGCCTGGGCGGACCATCTGGACTGGGGGGTTCCAGAGTTTTTCTCAGTCTCACAAGGTGAATACCGGTGTGGTAAGTGTACTACAATGACCGTGTCGCTACTTTCCGCATCGCTTTGATCTTTCACAGGACATAGGCAATCCTTAGGAGCACATGCATGTCGACCGGCATCGGACAGATCTGTTTCTATGTCGTTCGATATATCGATATTTGCCCGCCCTCGACCGACAGGATAGATACCAGTTTTCCTTAAATCCATAACGGTAGTATATACACACTGTTGTATATATTGCACTTGCAAAGGATCGTATTAGTTGAAAGTATGTATGATGATTACACCGACGTTTCATTGATATTTCTAGGTTGCTTTGGCGACTGCGATGGATGCAGACAGTGTTCAATTTGTACAATTTCCAGAGAGGGGGTAGAATTAGTGAGATATGTATTACACGGTATTTTGTTATTATCCATATCCCAGGTTATAGGTATATATCTGTAAACAGTACTAGAGAAGAGTTTTGCAGAAAGGGGGATAATCCCAACCAATCCCCCGCTACAACTCGAACACTGGATGCCGGTCTCACGTCAAGGTTACAATAATCCTAGGCGAACACTCATCCGAGTTCCAAGACACGCACGTTAATGACCAGGTCTGTCGTTCAAGTGCTATCAGGACATTCGTCGATGAAAAGAACTGGTAAACATCAGTCAGGACGTTTTCAGCAGGGTTTGAATCCGCCTGTCTTCTGAGTGCCAACTCGGTCTCACTGCACACGAGAGAGTAGAGCCGCGGCAACCTACGATATTAGCAACAATTGATATTTACATTTGTTTTGGGGCAGATTTGCAACATTCGCCTAAGCCCACCACGTAAGAGAGATGACGTTCCTCAACGATTGCACAACCCGTGAAAGGGATGGGGTAAGTAGCGGCCAGGACCATTTGAGTAGGTAGAATTCGGGAATTCACCTGCCGGTTCTAAGGAAAGCCCTGGAAAACCTTAGTCCGGATGACCCGCCCGGGCCGAACCTCACGAATGGAAACAAATGCTCTACCAACTGAGCTACAGTCGCTCGGTAGCCACAACTGACGCCTGATATTATATAGGATGTGCACATTCAGTTATTTTACCAGGATAAAATCATTACCGTCAGAACCCATTCCATTCCATTCCTTCCGAATATATCTTCGCAAGTGTTGAACGAAGTGGCCTCGTAATGGCCAAACGGTTAGTGATTGATGGTTGAGCTCATGGAGACTTTTTCTCAGGATGACAAGATCTACAACATGGCACGGTTTCAGGCAATTTCACCGAAATCCAACTTCCATAAGGTTTGTGCGTAGTCCTTTTCAATGACAGCATCGCTTTTAGATAGAGGTCATTGGTTCAACTGTATAATTTTTGTTTTAATATTACAAGAAGATTGTTCACTGAATGCCCTATTACACTGATGGTTCGGAAATCTTCAGATCTTGTAATCTTCTCCTTTACCAACGAAGTCATTATTCTTTTTAGAAACTCGTGTAGATATTTTTCTGATTCTTAAACTTCGTTGCAAGGTCGCAGCGTTTCCTTCTCTTCTTTTACTCCTAACTCTATTATCAATTTAATTGGAACAGCATCCACACTCATTTGTTTACTATTTCTTATCTCGCCTTGAGGCCTTTTCATATTATTCTCTAACCTTAAATCATTACCGCTTACTTCTGTTTCTTCCTCTGTATTTAATTTTCACGTTCATTGTGCTACTTTATATATATATATATATATATATATATATATATATATATATATACTAACTGGGAGGAGACGCCTTAATTCCTCTTGCTGAGACTTAAGGGAACCGACCGGGGTAGACGCCTAATGTCCAATCCATACGTTCACGTCGTGGGGCCTGTTAGTACCCAAGCAACTGCTTGGCGAACGAACATGGATGGGCTGCTCACCAACCCGCATTAGCTGACAGCGTGGTGAGTCAAATGTCAGCACCCCTCCTTTCTTTACATATGATGGTACAAGCAAGGAAACAGCCACGGAGGTCCTCATTGCCCGGAGGACGGAATGCAGCTGGCAACGGCAGCGGTCAGTCCTGCAGGAAGTCAGAGGGTCAAAATGCCCGGGGTTGGACTGTAGACTGCCAGGACACCGACACGGCAACTCAAACGGACCTATACGTGGCGACCCTCAACTGTAAGTCACTTGCAGGGAGAGGACAAATTAGAAGAATTGCAGAATGAACTTAAGAGGATTAAGTGGGACATCATAGGACTATCAGAAGTGTGGAGGAAGAATGAAGAACAGTTGGAACTACCGTCAGGGCACACGTTCTACTTCAAAGGAACAGAAACTGGAAAAGCGACAGGCGTTGGCTTTATAATTAATAGACAGGCGTTGGCTTTATAATTAATAAAGACCTGAAGTCACGAATCACAGAAATTGAAGGAATTTCAGATAGAATCGCACGGGTAGTAATAAAAATTAACAAGAGATACAGTACGGAAATTATACAAGCGTATGCTCCAACAACCTCGCACCCGGAGGAAAAAGTCGAAGACCTATACGAGGAGATACAGAAGATTTTGGATAGTAGCAAATCTCACTACAAAATTGTAATGGGAGACTTCAATGTGAAAGTAATAACCAAGCAGAGCAGTGACACGAAAGTGGGAAACTTTGGATTTGGCAAAAGCAACAAGAGAGGAGGAAACAAGAAACTGTTGATTTCCAATACATTTTTCAAGAAACCGCCCCAGAGGAAGTGGACATGGAAAGGCCCAAATGGGACCAAAAAC
>JAGDQP010034056.1:0-20337 GCA_022664845.1 Lepisma saccharinum | reverse complement strand
AGGTTTGATTTGAAACGTCTGTACCATTCCTAACATTAAATTAAACTTAAACAACCCTCGCCATAAGCTTCATGCAACATGTCGAAGGTCACGGGGAAACCTTTGTACAATTTGACACTGAATTTCATAGCACTCGCTGCTCTTTTACATCCTTCATGATTGGGAAACTGACAATCGCTACGACCACTCAACACAACAATACTCAACGCGTTTCTTGCACTGCATTACTACGATTAACGCCATGTTTAAAGACAGGGACATTTATTGTCGAAGGACACCGCTACAAGAGTGCCACTGTCGGTATCTTCCACATATTTATATACAAACTTAACAACAGAAGTTCTGCTTCTTTCTGCGTAGGCCTTGATGTAGGCTAACCAGAAGGTATGGACACTCCAGATAAAAGAAGACGGCTAGTCAGGAGCTTACTCATACGTTTATTAATGAAATTGTAGAGCAATTGCAGCACAGTGGTTTGTTCATCGCCTTTTAACACTCTCTCTATACTCTCTACATCAGTCTATAGCCGTATAAATATAGGATGATCAATAATCGCTATCTATCACGGGGAAAGGGGAAAGTTCGAAGAAAATACTTCAGATTTGAGTTTAGAGACCTTGATTTGTGATGCTGTTTTAATGCCGTAGCGCTACAGGCTTCCTATATGGTCTTTTGGTACAATATGTTCTCATCGTGTATCCATGCTAGGACAAATGCAAATAAACAAAAACTTACCTCACGTTTGAGTTTAGATATCATGTGGAAAGACTATGGCCTCCCCATACTGAAAGAGACAAAGTAAATCATGGTATCTAAACCCTAATCTGATATCATTCTTTTTAAATGCTTTTGTTAGGCGCTAGTGTGCTAAATGCATGCAGACCAAAAAAATACTCTAAGAAAAGCTTGTAACCTTACCAGATGAAAATCGTTCTGACAAAGCAAGATATCCAACTTATCTGTAGGGCTGTGGACTGACAGACAGGGTGTTAGGAGGTGCTGTCCAAACCACTGTGCTGCAATTCCTCTACAATTTCATTAATAAACTCCTGATTAGTCATCTTCTTTTATCTGGAGTGTCCATACATTCTGGTTAGCCTGTACATACAAGGGCTATGCAGAAAAAAGCAGAACTTCTGTTGTTAAGTTTGAATATAAATATGTAGAAGATAACCGACTATGGCACTCTTATGCCACTAAATATCTCCGCCAATCAAAGTGGGTTATTTTCTCACGGTGTACGTATCGATTGATTACATGCGTTCCGGGGCCTGAAATGTTCGCTACATTGGGGGACGTAGAAAATTTGAACTTATTCCTTACAAAGCAATCCTTAGTTTAGGCCTTTTGACTCTTCTACCACCTATAATTTCACAAATATTAAAAATTAAATAAAAACTATTCCATGTGTGAAATTTAAAAGTCTGTCAGATGTTCCTTTTTCTTCCTTTCATTCATATTACATTGGGGGCACGAACCCTACCGCGCGTAAGATTGGAGGAGACGTGTCCCCGCAACCCCCACCTGTTTCGGCGCTCATGCCTATATTTTAAATTAAATGATAAATTCAGAAAGGAAAAATATAAGCTGGAAAATTGTTACTGCCGCTCGTACCACTTTAAAATATATTTTAAAAAAGTGGAATTTTCTGCTACTGAACAAAGTAAAGAGTGACCTTTCCACTTCAACGGAAGCAACAGAAGCGTATCTGAAACAAGTAATATAAAGACGGATTAAGTCCATTTCAACACCTGTGATTGTGAAATGCTTTCCCTTTCCATGTACCTATTTCTGTCAAACACTGTTTTTATTTTTTTCGCTCAGTTTCATTTTATTATTGCATCATACTTGTAACCAGATAACTTGCTGATGTCATTTTTTCTAATTTTACCAATGAATTTGTACAGAAAAATGGACTCTATACTTGCTTTTTAAACTTTTTCTTCGCTTGAGTATTCGATAACTTATATAAATGCAACAATATTAATGCTTATTAGGATTGTTAAAGTATATTCTGTGTACTGAAGACGGGGAAAAAACTATTCTTAATAAAATTCCAATAAGAGGGACAATCTCTCCCAACTCGTCTGGTGAGCGTGGGAGCAGTAGACCAACTCCTCCCTTCGGGGAGAGGCCTCATCCACTAGTGGATTGAATATGGCTGTGATTTATTTATTAAGAGGGACAATAGAATTTAGTGACTCGCGAAAATTTTAAACATTCAAGAAATCACATGGAGTAAATAAATGGTTGTTGACATTTTGTGAAAATGTGCTTTTTGACTCACGAAAGACTAGCGAAACTTTGACATTTTGCTTCCATCCACGAACTCCGAGCTGTACTAAAAAAAATATATATATATTCATTCATACACGAAAATAATGCCTAAACAATCGCAAAATATAATTTATCTTTAAAAACCTATAATCGGACTAGAGTAGCACGAATAATGTTAGACTGCTGGGTAAGTGCGCTCCTTGACTACTCAGCACATTTACGAACATGGTTTGCCATCTAGCGGGAAAATACGAACTACATGATTATTGTGTGCGTTAGGAGGCATTCGCGTGGAAAAGGTAAGTCGAATACGTGAAATAAGGCTCTAAGAGGAGTTGAAGGGGATTTCCTTAAAAAAAAATAAAGAAAATAATAAAATCTATGGAAACAAAGAGTAAATTGGATCGAAAAAGTCTTCTTTGGTTGCAGGGGCATGCCAATATTTTTTAAAGAAATTTGTTTAGGAGAGGGGGGGTCAAAACATCACTGAAACAGTTATAATTTTAGCTACTCAAGAAATTTTACCTTGTACTCACGAGTATTTAGCATTTTCACTCACAAAAATTTAAACACCTTTATTTAAGAAATTCTACTGTGTACCAATAAATCCAGAATAATCTCACAGGGGGGTACCCAGAAACATGTTTCGGGGGTCCAGCGCCTTCAAGAGGGGTACGAGATCTGTCTGGGTGCGAAACTATGGTAAAATGCATATATTTGCCAAATATACTAATTTCATTTTAAAAAATCTGTATCTCGGGGGGTCCGTATCCCCAGAACCCCGCTCTGCGTACGTACCCATATAGCTTTTGGGTCAGTATTTGACTTCGCTTTCAGGACGTTGATTGTTCTTAGAGACGACAAGGAAAGTACCCGACCTAGATCACTCTGATCTGAACGATTTTTTTACTCAATCCAATCCAGACGTTCTGGTAAAAGTAAAGGAGATTTACATATTTTGTTATCATACAATCCTTACACTTCTTAGGCATAATCACGTTCAATTCATCAGAGATATTACAGATAATACTAATAGCCAACTGTATGATATAAAAACAATAGTACACAATAAACAAGTTCTCAGTAAAGTAAAATCAGTTCATTATTTGTAATACCACTGCAACTTAGATATAATAAATTAAGACTTGGGACAAAGGTCTAAAACAGCTATTCATATACACTGAAGTGCCAAAAGCCATGGGACCCCTACCTTATAATGTGTGGGATTCCCTCGAGCACGGCGAAGTGCAGCAACATTCTAGCTAAAGGAACTGACGATACTAACAAAACCACAAGGAAGTATTTTGATATGGAACTGATATTCTCTAAATTGAAAAAAAAATGTATAGTAGCAACAAGATTTTTTCAGCAATACCTGAAAATGACTAAATCAAATTTACTAAAATAGTTAGATCCGAAGGAACGATTTAGAATTTTTCTCAAATTATCAACACGGTATGTCCTGTTTAATGAGTTTTCTGAGATCCAGAAGAGGACGAACTAGTCCTTCGCTTTTATGTGCAGAGCATTTAGATGTTGACGGTTTGTTATATCACTTCTGTAATGCTTTGGCTCTGTTTTATTCTAAATTCTGTTATGGAGTATTATTTAGCTCTGGTTATGGCATTATCTTTTACTAAGATCATGGATCAATGATCGTTAAAACAGAATTTATACTTTAATAGAAGGTTTAGTAATTTATATTTGTGTTCATCACTCAAATCAGAAATACTTTGGGCTTTTAAATTGATTTATTCCTGCATCGTTTCTGTAGCCTTGTTTTTTTTTCCTAAATTTTGTGATACTCTGAATTTTGATTCCCAGTTTTCACAATTGAAGACTGGGTTACCTTTCCCTCTCATTTAATCAGTTTAAAGTTGTTTAACTCTGGAGAATTAGATTGCTTGTTAGGTTTTCTTTTGCTGTTCGATTACATGTTAGTTCAGCAGCATTAAAATTTTTGGCACTATTTTGTCGTCAAAACCTCTTCAACTACTTACCTCTATTTTATTTTTGTTTCTCTTTACAGTGCTTAGGATTATTTGTGTATTTTTCCTTCCTGTTTTCATTGCAATTTTGTTAGTTACTCCTTTGGTTGGCTCGGTTACTCCATGGACTTCTTTTTCTCTTGTTGAATGCCATTCTTCTAAACATTTTGTTTCTGTCTTTCGAATTTCTGCGGAAGCGGCTTGAATCGCTATTGCTTAAATAACTTCTTTTTACATTCTTTTCTTTAGTTCACAATGGTTCGTGATGTACTCAACTCTTGCAACGTTAATTTAAAATCATTTCCCCACGTCATACAATGATGAAATTTTGCACAGCGACGTAAGCCAAGTGACAATACAATATTCCATTGTTACTTTCATATATATATTTATATATTTTAAAAGTATATTTTATTTTTTATTTTTAATACGGACTTCTTTCTCCTAAAATAAATATTGACTAGCCTGTAACGAGGTTGTGTTTTGACTGGTTGCAGAACACTTTAGGATTTGGTTCACACAAATACCGAAATAACTCGAAAAAAAATAATAAAAACTTTAATAATAATAATAATAATAATAACTTTTTAAAGACACTTTTCTTAAACTACTCGTACTAAAAAGTAAAAAAAAAATAATTTTGTTTCTGCATGACTAAAAAGAAAAGCATGGGGCGCGGCAATTCACTAATTTATAAAGGGACTGTATATGAGGGCGCCCCCCCGCCCATGCGTTTCGCATAAAGAAAATTAATTTTTACTTTTTAGTACGAGTGGTTTAAGAAAGGTATGTCTTTAAAAAGTTCTTTTTTTTATTTATTTATTTATTTATTTATAATTTTTTTTCAAGGTCTGCAACTGACGGAGTTTTAGTTTCTTGTTCGGTTTTTCTGGTATGATGAATAGTCTGGCCTGTCATTCTTCTTACGATATCTAATTATTTGTTCTTGCCGTAGATATTCTACATTAGTTGGGATATTCTACAGAAGTTGTTATGCGTTATTCTTCTTCGCATATGCTAGCGAAACATGTCAATGACTTTGAAGCTTTTTACTACTATCATATTCCCCCGTCAGTAATTTTGGAAATTCTGGATCAGGTCCAACCGTTTTTCTTCATATCTGTTACTTGACTCCGAATTAACTCTTTTTTCTCTTCGGTATCTCTTTTGTCATTGCATTATCTCTCTGTTCCAGTAGTTTAGAAAGAAACTTCTGTAAAAGTCCTCACAATTGTGGAACATTCTGCGATTCATTCCAAACTAACCTGGTACACATGATTTCATATTTGATCACGGCACTAAAGTATCATCACGATATTTTATCAACTATCATCTTTAGCACGGTATCATAACTTATATACATCAGGCTTAACTACATCAACATATATTTCAGGTAAAATTTGTGGTTTTGATTTTAAATGATTCCATGATGGTAGATTTACTATGTCTTGAGAATGGGGCGATCTCCATAGTTTATTTCCTTTACAGGGTCCCTGATGAATAAATATATCTACATTTCTGTTTCTTTCTCTGCCTTGATGATGTTAGCTGTAGTTTGATTCGTTGGCTTTGTTTCCTTCTCTCCTCTGCATGTTTGATAAATGGTAGTTCCATGACTGGTATATTTTTTCCCCCACATGGTATATGTCTCGGAATTCGTCTTGATGAGGTTTGTTTTCTTCCATAGGTAATATGTAGTTTAATTGTTTAGCCAAGGATTGGACCACACTTTTGTGATTGGAGTATACCCTCTGTATGAGACATGCGGGCTTCGTGTGCTTTTACGTCTAGAGTTAGCTTGGAGAATTATTGAATGCTTAGGTCGGTTACTCTCTCTTCATTGTTACTTATGTCCTTTCCGTTTGTATTTTGTGAGGTGCTCTAATGGTTTTAATTTGTTCTCGACCGTCTTGTCCAAACGATTTAACTTAATAATAATCTTCATTTTTTTTTTCTTTCGATTTCTTCTCTAGATCTTTATTTTATTAGCTTCTTTTCTAAATTTTCTCTCCTCCTCACTAAGTTTTTGTTTTGTTCGGACATTTTTTCATCTAAATTTCCATTTTCTTCTAACATTATTGTCCTTAGAGTATTTCTAATCTGTCTTCTTCTTTAGGTTTTTCGATAGGTTTTGTCTCGTCCGTATGATCGTCGCTGGGTGCTGAAATTTTTGCCACTCTCTGGGCTTCTGTAGTTTCAGTTTTGCTGTGGTCCTTTCTTCGTGTTTGCTCGCCTTGGTTTCCTCCTCCAGTTTTCTTCCAAGGCAGTTTCTTCGTTAGCACTAGCCATAATAACTGCTCTGCACATAATTTCACTATCACAGCACTCGCACTTCTAAAACACTCTGGATACTAAAGCTGGGTACCAAATATCAGGTTTATTTTACGTGAAATCACCAAGATGCGTGTCCTAGACCATTTTGTTAATTTTTGCACGAGATGCTTTCAGATGGAAGATGAGTCTTTCTTTCATTAGGAGAATTTTGAAAGCTCAAATTAGCCATTGGAGTCACCAGGTTTACCATTCTAAGGGTACAGGGGAAGTAGGACTCGATGTAGTGTTCAGCAAACTTGTGACCTTGACAAGATCTGTTGCTATTAAGTGGCACTTCCAGATGAACTTGTCATTTTGAGAGAGAAGAGAGTCCCTGCAGAATAAATGAGCAAAGAAAATAGATGTTAACAATAAGAATGCTACTCCTGAAAACTTCGTAAAATGTGGATAAAGTCCTTCTGTTTCTGGACCCTTCAGTTTTAAACACCCATAAAAAGAGGGTGTGTGGAGGGAAATTGGAATACTTGATAATCCTCAAAATTGGCAAAATCGCAATATTCAAACCATCATGATCCTGAGGAACGGTTCAACCTGTGAGTTAATATTTTCTGAAACTCCTGAATAAACGGCACAAAAGGTACGTTGATAATCCATGTAAATCATTTGAATTTTGAAAAAGTTGATAACCATAAAAGATGGTGTCACCCACGAAGACATCGTTCGATGATGTAAGAATGCGCAATTACTCATACCTTAGGAACACAATGTTAAGAGCATGATGACAGTGATCATGAACCTTCATATGTGCCGGGACTTATAACAATTTGCGTCTATGTCCTGACAGTGAGGTAAGTATAATGATGTGTGATGTGTCCAGTTTTTGCACTTAACTTTAAAATTGCATTATTTGTAACCAAAGTATGATTAAAACGTAATACTAAGAGATTAATAAGTATTATTCGCGCTTCTCGTAAGTTGTCCAGAATCACTACTAAATAATAGAGGCTATATTTATAAGATTCGTGTTGATTATCAATTTTTTGCATTTGTAAAACTTGTATTAGATATTGCATGCTGTGTTTTTCGACACTAAAAATTAGCAAAGTTCGATTACTTAATACTTTAATAATACGTTAAGATGCGCATTGTTGTTAAGTTGCACGGCAAATGGTAAATTTTTATTTTAAAATTTTATTGCCAGTAGATTTTGCAGATGAGTTACTATATTAAACTCCATTTTCTCGAAATGTTGGTTTTGAGGGCTATCAAGTTTTACCCCCACGCCCCTCAAATAAAAAGGATGTGGTATTACACACACATTGGACATTGAGCTACAAGATGTGTAAATAGAGGTGCTAATACACAGTCTGAATAAAAAGACCTTCGGTAATACAGATTTGGAACATTTACGAAAATAGCTGATTTCAAGGTTAAATATCAGAAAAGGGGCAATTCCAACGAATCTGAAATTCTAGCTTTGGCTAGTTCTGTTCCCTAACAGCACAGACCGTCCATTGGACGTCCATATCATATCCTAGTAAGTCCATTTATGCCCATGGACAGACTGAACGTACAGAAAATGAAAGCCCTGAAGGATAGCATGTCCAGAAATTGGATCTCCCGAAGACGGACATAATGGACATCCAATGAATGTCCAGTAAATGGTTGTGCCGAAGACGGACATTGGACGTTTAATGGATATCCAGGAATGTGAAGGACTTTATGGACGTCCACTGGATGTCTAAACATTTCATTTCAAATTGACATTTTAAAATGTATTTTGATTGTTCAGCATCCAAGAGCAACAGAAGGATACACCTTTTCTGAATTTTGTAAACTAAAAAGCTCAAAATAATGATAGTAAGTTAACACATATTTTTAGCCAAACATTCCTAATTGTGATTTGCAAGAGTTATGTTTAGCACGCAGTATGTAACATCCCCTACTAGATACAATTACTCGCACGTGAATAACGGAGTTTCAACTGAATTGAATTGAAGTTTACTCAACACCACTGGCATAATTCCCAGCTACAGTGTATGCATATTATCAAAATCTTCTAAATAATAGCATAACGTAAATGCGTACGTATTTACTTTATGATAATAGTTAACGACAAAATGTAATTACAAAAGAGAGAAAACAAAGAAAATTAAAGTAATTCTAAATTGCTACAAAAATACTCGTGCCGTATATATCATACTAATCACAACAAAAAGATTTCACAATTGTACCGGTATTAGTAATTCGACTACTTTTACTCATATACCATATATCTAGTTCTTTGATTAACTTACTCACTTGATTATCTGAAGTACCCATTCTCCATATAGGAGACTTTCTGATTCTGTGGCTTTTTGCTTTCTGGGAGCAAAGAAAAGCACTGTTTTCATTTCGTGCATCCAGTAAGGTACACGAGAGAACAGTTTAGATACTAGATCAGAGCAGTCAACGTGATCATGAACCAAGTTATAAAGAAAGAGAACATAATTTAATTTCCTTCTTTGTTCAAGCATCAAAATATTAAAATTTCTGACCAAGAAAATTCAAGGGATAAAATCCAGTTTTCTTATAGGTGAGATACTTTAAATTGAATTCGTTCAATTAGTGCAGATAGTGACTTAACGTAGGGATTACAAATTACAGACGCGTATTCTAGTTTTAAACGCACATGACTGTAATTTATAGTTATTAGTGTCATCTCATTCATGAAATCGTCACCTAATCTATTTATCCAGCCTAGGTTTCTGAATGCTTCGTTAACGATAGTTTTTAATACTATGGTCAAATGATAGTTTAGGATCGAAAAATACCCCAAGATTTTTTTATTGAATCAGGTTTTTGTAATGTAAGATCTCGAATAGACTATAAACATTTGTAAGGAGTGTTCGGAAGGAAAGAGATTTGCATTTGTTAATGTTTACTAAAAGTTTGTTATTTTCACTCTAGTTCAGTATATCATATCTGTCTTCCTGAAGTTGTATCCAATAATCAAACGAGTTAAAAATATATTTTAGGTTATCTGCATGTAAAAGTTTATGAAATTTGACAACATCGGGAAGGCCGTTAATAAGTAGAAGGAATAATAAAGGTCCAAGTTTCGAACCTTGAGGTACTCCGGATAACGTTGTAAACTCTTTTGACTTGTATTCTTTATATAGAACTGCCTTTTTTCTATTTGTTAGGTACGAGGAAAAGAATCTTATCAAAGAAATGAAAAATTTAAAATATGAGAATTTACAAAGTAGTATATTATGATCAACAGTGTCAAATGTTCGAGAGAAGTCCATGTATACAACATCAACTGCGCCATATTGCCGAGTTTCCGTGCTATTAAGCCTGTAATAATTGCTAAATTTGAAGTAGTAAATCTATTTGGGATGAAACCGTGTTGATATGGAGAAATGGCTGATTTTACATGATTAAAAAACGATTATCAATAAGATTTTATATGTTGAGGCAGTTCTGTTTTGTGAACAGATTGTGTTAAATAAGTATCTTAAAACTAACCGTGAAAATTAAGTATGCAAGAAACGTTTGAGATTCGTATTAACCACAGGTTAACTTTAGAACTATAACATTTTGTATGTCTCGAGAACGTTAAATGATTATTACTTCTCGGAAGGAAGGAGATTGATTGTGTCGCGTGGCGAGGCGGTATTTGTCTTCCCCCAGACTATGAATGGGAAAACACTGGATGTCAATTAATCATAGCAATGTGCATATACAATTTAATACATTTAAAAAAATGTAGTTAAAAGGTATGGTTTGTTGTTTTGTGTTTATTTGAAAACGTAGATCTTCCTAATCCCGGATTCAAGTACGAACCATTAATTCACTTAAAACTCACACACATACACATATAATTTATTTCGTAATCGGAGAAAGCGTGTTTTCTTGGAACTTGTACGTGGATTATATACAACAATGACCTTGTCATACGAGAGAAAAAAAATACATTATTCGCTTCCTTATTGGTAAATTTTACACTTTTATATCAATATTTGTGATATTCCCTTTGTTGTATATTTCAGACAACGTAAAAAAAACGAAACATTTCCTTTGTATGAATCATTCTGCTGGACAGGTGCACAACTTACCGTAATTATTAAAATACTAGCGCAAAGTGTTCTTTACGCTTTTGTGCTCCTGTGTGATTCATGCAATTAAAAGCAAAGAATATAAACGGTTAGCTTTTTAAAATTATTATTATTATTATTATTATTAAATTAGAATGTTTCCAAGTAAAAAGCTGGAAGAGGGAAACAAAGTGTAAAATACAAATTAAGAAACAGAAGAAATGCGAAATATCTTTGAAATTAAACTATTATTTTATGGCTCGATAATTGAGAAGGTCAGTTAGTACAAAATATTCATCTTTATTACTGTATAAATATCAATTTTTGTGTAATTTGAATACACAGTGTATTACCGGAGGTAACTATAAAGTGACATTAAATAGTGAAGTCCCTATGATTAACCTGTACATATAAAGACAGAATTTTGGGGAGGCGTTCGACTCAGTAATCCACTTTTCTTGAACAATTCGTACTAAAAAGTAAAAAATAATTTTGTTTATGCATGATTAAAAAGAAAAGCATTGGGCGCTCTCTCATATACAGTTACTTTATAAGTTCTTGAATTCGCGCACCGCGTGCTTTTCTTTTTAGTCGTGCATAAATAAATAACATTGTTTTTTTTTCTTTTGGTACGAATTATTTAAGAAAAGTATGTCTTTAATAAGTTTTTTTTTCGTGTTATTTCGATGTTTGGATACTTTTTCTCAAGCTAGTGAAATGACAAATCGTTGCAGGCAAGTATTTATTTTAGAATAAAGAGGTCCATATAAAAAAAATGCTTTTAAAATATATAAATATATAGAAATATATGAAAGTAACAATGGGATGTTGTATTGTCACCCGACTTACGTCGCTGTGCATCATCATTGTATGACATCGGGAAATTAGTTAAAATAAATTAACGTTGCAAGATTTGAGGACACCACGAACCATTGTGAACTAAAGAAAAGAATGTAATAATAATCGAGGCTGATTTTTCTAACCTAACCTAAGCCACTTTAGACTTGTAAACACTCAAAAAAAAAGGGCAAAATATAAAAGGATGCAATCATAAATGTCTAAAAACAGTTTGGTGAATCTGTGTTGAAAGGGTATACACTTTCAACGATTCATTAGACGAAAAAGTAGAAGTTATGGAATATATTTCTGTGATAAACTAGATACAATGTTTTATTTCTTTTTTTTTATTAACCCAATAAATACTTATCTGAAGTGAATGTGAGTATAAATGTTAGTGCATGCAGATGATATAACATTCTCTTACGTCAAATCTACACAAGGAAAAAAAAAAAAACGCAAACAAGAACATCGCGAAGAAAGTTACTCTCATTAGAGGCGGAAGTCCAACTCAGATAACCTTTTGACTTGAGCTTTAGAACACAAATCAGAACGATGCAATTCAGTTGTTTTCGAAATATTGTCTAAATTACTAGTTATTCGTGAAGTATTATTAATTGCTCATGTGTGTTATTTTATTTGCACTTATGAGCAAGTGCAAACAAATGTTATTTGATTGATTGAACTATTCATGTCCTAAACGAGCAGTTGAGTTTCTAAGAGCGGGACCTACAGTTTTTGGTAAAGTGGGCTCCTTACCGTTTTGTTCAATGGAGCACGGATTACGGATTAACAATTGACGAATGTCAGTTATATAGAATGTGCATTAATAACTTAGGAATTAAAGAAGCTATTATTAGCCACAGCAAAAATAAACGTAGAACACTTGGTTAGAATTGAAAACGAAGTTAGATTAAATCCAGAATGGATAAACGAGGTTGAATGTTTGGCGTCTAGTTTTAGAGACTAATCAAGGACTCCAGTATCATAAAGTACAGTTCAATGGTGTGGAATAAATAAGAGATTTTGGTAGTCAAGAAAATAAGTTTAATTTGCGAGACCGGAGATAAACCTAGGTTGTTCGCATGTAGGGTTACCAACTGGAAATTATCATATGCAGAACAACAAAATCTTCGAAAACAGCAGGACTTTAAAATGGCGGACACGTTGAATGAACATTTTTATTGACAGAATCACGTTCGTCGTGTACTTATTTGCTGATGTGCTGGTTCTTACCATTTTCTTGTGCTTTTCGTAATTTCGTGAACGGAAACAAAAATAATCGAGTGCGATATATTGAGAATAGTACAGCCACGCATTCTAGCAGTTTTAAACAGCAACAAATTACCAATTTGACCACTCGTCAACATCGAGTTTACCGTAAAGAACAGAAACAACGCAAGAATAGGTCTTACTCATTTTATTTTTAAAGTGCAGGACTTTTTCAAGACAAAACTAATGTTAGCCTAACATTACTAGAAGGGTTAAAAAAGGGGCCATGCCAAGTAAAATCCGGACGCTTGGTAATTTTATTCCCGTGATAATGTAATGCTTTAAGCAACTTAGGTAAGAGGAACAGTAAATTCGTACTTTTTTCGGTATATTGAAGAAGTTATAATTTGAAAAATCGAAATATCAATATCGAGAAATTCGATATACGAATATCGATAAACGATTATTCGATTTGAACGATATTCGATTTTCTACGATATTTCAATATGATGGAGTTGCGATTTCTAACAATTTTCAATATGAACGATATTTGATTTTCAAAGATATTTCGATATGATCGATTTTCGATTTCCAATGAATTTTCGATAATCGATTTTAATTTTAGAACGAAATTCATTTTCGAACGATTTTTTTTTAATTAAACGATTTTCGATTTCAAAAAATATTTCGATATCAACTCTTTGATATTGATTTTCGATATATCGTTCGCTTTTCAATTTGTCAGAGATATCGAAATTCAGAAATCGCACTTTACAAAATGAGTGATCCTTAATTCTAAGTGTGAACGAAATGTGTACCAGAAAAAAAAAAATCCTTAAAATTTAAATGGGCATGAGTTCGAAACTTACCTTCAGAAGGGACAGAAAGATATGTGATAAATTTGCCAGTCTTTCTCTACATATTATACTGACACTTTCTGAGCACGAAGTTAATAGAATTTTGTAAAATACTATACAAAATGAGCATAATATTTTCACAGTGTAAGCACCTGTGATCAGGGTCGGAAGTTACACGAACGAGGTCACAACTAAGCTTGAATGGGTGAAACAAAAGTTTTGTAAGTTACTGTCGAGAGGAATAACGTACGAAAGTGGTATTCAAATGAGGAAAATAAAAAGTAGCGTTATGTCTTTTGTACACTGGCTGCGAAGTCACGACAAAGCTATCAAAAAGAAATGTTATTACGGTGCTAACATTATCACACAATTAAATCTGTATAAATAAACACAAAGAAGACGTTTTTAAGTTTACGACCCGATGAGCTAGCTAACTAGCTGCTTTTTTGACTTCGTGAAAAACACATTGCACAACATGCCATCATTTGTTACAAGATATTTCATCTCTCCTTTTCCTCCTCTCCGGAGGGCAAAAAAGGGGTCTAGGGAACCTGTTGTTTCAACATGTTGTAACAGATACGCTATGCAAGCCTCAACTAAATATCGTTATTTGCTAAATTATTATTAATTAAATTTCCCTTTGTTTTACCCTAGAAATAGTATAACAAAAAATACATCATTATGAACCAAATTTGAATATTTTTAACATCTACCAAGGTGCAAACTTGAGACACTTCTTCAACAGATGTCCGCGTCTGTGAATTCAGATGTAGGACACATGTTTCGCCTGTTGTGTTGAGAGTTTTATAAGACACGCTTACCGCAACCCTGGCCTGATTGAGGTTTTTAAAACGTTCACGGACACCAGAGCTTGTCCAAAGACTCCACGTGAATAATCAATACACACAACATCGTAGAGGTTGCATGTGTATCACAGGAAATTGAACTTCCACTTTGCATTTGGAGCTTCAGAAGATTGCATGATACCTAGAGATGTGAGTCACTGTTACTGTTCAGATATCGATTTACATATTGCTTGGCTGGTAAACTCAAACGGGACTTCTTATTCCTCCGATTTAAATTTACTTAAAAAAAAAAAAAAAAAAAAAAATGATCTTCGCTGCCAGCCGCAGATCCGTATAGCCTATGGTATAGCCAAGCGTATCCTTTCCCTTTCGTGCAATTTTGCACTTTTATTTCATAGAGCTACGATTGCGGATTCCCTTCCACTGAACTTATCATAAACTGAAAGTACTTTATACAGATGCATTAGCAGGGTTCGGGATTTGATTCAGTTGTAAACGGGGTTTGACTTAGTTTTATTTGCAAGTTGTTTTTTACCGTTAATGTGGTTAAATTTGATAATGCTTATTCTAATGATATAATCTTTTTCGTGAGAATGCATGTGGTTTTTATGCAAGGTCAAGTAATCAAAAAGGAAACCAGATAGGTTTCCTGGAACACTCTGTTCAAATGCAGTATGACGTCACTTGTGAACTTTTCAGTGCACGTAAATCAACATATAAATAACGATAACACATTCCCATCCAGTGGCGCATCCGAAAAGGGGGCGTGAGTGGTGCGCGCCCCTCCTCAAGGGGCAGTATTTTATTTTTATAGCAACAAACAAATTACTTCATAGAAAGGTTTTAATTGTTTAGTTTTAAAAACAATTTGATTATTTTCCGTGAGAATGATCTTAGTATTTCATACTCCATGATAAAATTTAGCAATATGAAGGAAAATATGATAAATTTATATTTTAAAAAATCATTTACCGGAAAAATATTGGTCTATTTGGACTATTCCCCAGATCAGTGCCCCTCGCTCACGAAAATGCTGGATCCTCCACTTTTCTATCTGGGTTAGAATTCGGATTATCCTACCTTGAAGCCACATTCAACCTTCGCACCACATGAGATATTATGATGAGAGCGACTTTCATTCATATACGGTATTTGAATTGGTCGAATCGTACAAAGTACAGAGCAAAACATTTTATTGGTGGGGCAATGCCTCTCAGTACCGGGTTTGAACTTCACAACGCTTCAATGAAGCGCAGGTGCAAAAATGAACCATGTTAAACTAAATCTCCTTGTAATTACAAACAATACTATTTTCCCAATGTTATAATAGATATTTAAGTATTTTCCAATTTCCGCTTTAAGAAAGAAAAAAATACAAGTCGGAACACTTCATCACTAATACGCAAGACTGGATACATAAGTGGTATTCACATTGATAGCCTATTCGGATACTTGGGGAAAAGGCGCGGCAATTCAGCCGAATAGAAAGTTGTAAGCCAGTAATTCCGCCAGCCCCTTTGTGTGGGGGAGTGTCACCACCCCAAATCCTCAAGAACACCCCCAAACTTAACATTTTTGCGGTCAAAAGTCGGTAGAAACCGTGCAAAACTCTACTTACACACTCCCAATTTTCACTTTATACCCCCACCCCCCATTCAAACTTAAAATCCTGGCGGAATTCTAGGTTGAAACTAGACAGACATACATAAATATTTGAAAGTTGTAATTATTACTATGCAGTATGTGTAGTTAATTTTTTGTATGATGACAGCTAAAAATACATTCGCAAATTAAATATGCGTCGGCGCCGAGGGAACTTTTTTATCTGTGGTCACAGTGAACAAATGATCTGGCGACGACTTGGCGCGGCGTCTCTTCTTTCGGCACAGCTGTCATCACGACTCGTGTTTCTATTCCCCAAGAGAGAGAGATTCAAATGATTCATAAATGATGATGTTGGCTGCCCGCTTTGGATCATATTAATTAAAATTTTAAAGTAGCGATGGGAACACCCATTAAAAAAGAGACTGTAATTATTCGTTTATCTGAAAAGAGCAAAAAACGACAACTAATGACCACATGTTATCCAGTTTTAGTACCATTACACATTTTGCATACTATCCCGCGTAAATACGATTAGTAGTACTAACGCACTGGATGTATCCACAGACAGCGGGAAAAAAATATTTTAATTTTCGATGTGAAAAGGAGGGTTTTCTATATATTTATACGCTTTATATTAACTTGTTCTGTAAGTTTCTCTGATACATATCTTGCAATAGAGTTTTAACTCACTAACAATCATCCGATTTCTTTGAATTTTTAAAAACTTTCTTGCTTCCGATGACAAACTAATAATCCAGTTAACAGAATAATCCAGTTAATTAATTGGAAATTATCCTTAAACGCACGCAACGCCGCATCTATTGTGTGAAGTTTTGGTTGCCTATCTCGCAGGGGGTTACTATGCATCGATTATAGAGAAAAAAAAAATAAAAAAATAAATTGAATTAATCTTATGAATCGGAAAATAAAAGTGTGGGTGCTTTTGCTTACCTTATCATAAAATCATAATATCTAAGAGCACCCACGCTTTTATTTTTTACGATTCATAAGATTAATTCAATTTATTTTTTACTTTTCAGTTCATCTTAATAAAGCGTTTTTTTTTACACTGATTACTGCACGGGATGGATGACTGTAGTATCTGGTTTACAATGGTTTACAAATTCTTGATTCAAGCAAGACTAAACTATTCAAAATCAAAACTTACTTTTATGAACTTCACGGTTCCCGGGCAGAATGCACCCTGAGCACAATCTATCCGGTCATAATTCCCTTCGACAGTGCATTCATAGGACAAAATCCGAGGGATGGCAAAACGGATCCGGATCTCCGATATTTGGAGCATGGGCACATCATCGTAGTCTTTCCTAATTCGTATTTTGAGCGACTTTTTACTCTTCTTTCGTTTTTGTTTTTTTTTAGTTCAGAAAGGTTCGTGGTCTCCTCAAATCTTGCAACGTTAATTTAACCCATTTCCCGACGTCATACAATGATGAAATTTTGCACAGCGACGTAAGTCGGGTGACAATACAATATTCAATTTTTACTTTCATATATTTCTATATTTCAAAATATATATATATATTAAATATGTTTTTTAATACGGACTTCTTTATCCTAAAATAAATACTAGCGGTTGCAAACACTACAGGATTTGGGTCACAAAATATTAGCTTGAGAAGAAGTATCCCAAAACCGAAATTATTCGAAAAACAAATAATAATAATAAAAAAAACTTTGTAAAGACATACTTTTGTTAAACAATTTGTACTAAAAATTAAAAAAGTAATTTTGTTTATGCATGACTAAAAAGAAAAGCATGGGGGCGCACCAATTGAAGAATGTATAAAGTGACTGTAGGGCTATATGAGAGAGCTCCGCATGTTTTTCTTTTTAGTTATGCATAAACAAACTTATTTTTTTAATTTTTAGTAAAAATTGTTTAAGAAAAATATGTCTCTAAAACGTTTTTTTTATTACTTTTTACTCTTCATTTTGGAGTGTTAAGAGGGGAGAGAGGGAAAGCAGGATCATAGAAAGAGAGAAGAAATTTCTGAGTTGTACATGGATTGCAAGAGAAGTGCTTTTGAAACCAGTCATATAATATTCTGTCATGAATACATATATTGGAGTGACAAAAGGAAAACAAATAATCGACAGCACCTTCTTGTCTCTTCTAACCCCAGCTTCCCCATAGCAACCTACTGTGCCTATTTTTTGCCCTTGACGTGGTTATCAGTCACTACGCAGTAAATATTGCGTTGTTAAAAGAAAAGGACAAAAACATGTCATCCATCCCTTTTAATCATGCAGAGATTTAAAAAATTACGAAACTCAATTTCCAGATTCATTTGCTTCGAGATAAAAAAATGTATTTTAGGAATATTAAAGAATGATAAAAAATGTTCCCATAAGCTAACTTTGGACAAGAAAAGCATAACTATCTCAATTAAATATATTTTTCAAGTTTCAAATACACTGAATTAAATTGCCTCTATTTATGGCCTTTTGTCATTTTCGGCTCAGGCCGGGATGAGGAAGGCAGAGGATGGAGAAGGTATTGGCCAGGGCCTGTTATAATTTACCATCCCGGCATCGCAGTTTTAGATGCATGATCATGATCATGAAGTTCGAATACTGGATCTTTGAAATCGCACGAATCCATTGGACCGGATATCCGAAAGCCCGAAGATCTGGGTTTCGGATTAGGATCCTAGTTTCGGATATCTGAATCTGGATCCGAGTTTCGGACATCCGAATTCTCTGGGATACGAATCTGGCCTTCGCCACAAAATTCCCCCTCCAAAGTCGAGAGAAGACAAAATCCCCTCCCCAAAATAGAGAGAAGACAAAATCCCCACTCCAAAGTAGAGAGAAGGCAAAATCCTCCCTAAGAGCAGAAACTTTCAAAATTAGCGAACCCCTTAAAAATACTGTTTCAGTCAACAATCTTTCTTTTCGTATTGAAACTGAACTTTATGTTATAAAATTTTCTAATTTTCCTTTCATAATTCAGATAGTAAGGAGATAATTGGATATACCCAACCGGGTATATGAAAAATGATCTATGTTTTACAGTGTGATACAGTAGCTTCATCGGTTGTTTTTCATCAGTATACAACTTTGGAAGAAATGCTCCTTCAACACTGCAAAATTTTCCGAAACGTTCCTGGAAAAAGACAAACTACCTGCCTGGAAATTTCCAGCAACTTGACTAATAAAATCCAAACATCATTAAGTATTTCAGGGATACTGGGAGTAAAAGAAAAACAGAAGGTAGATTTAAACACAAGTCGTCCAGTGTCTTACCACCTGGATCACGCTGCTAAATCACAAGGAATTTGACAGCTCAAAGCAGTTAGAGAATGTCAGAAATGCATTGTTCGAACCCCTAAGACATCAACTAAATTACTCCCACGATTACAGAAATATAGTAACAAAACTCATAACTAAATAGATATATTTGTTCAAGTTTTGTTAATTGATAATGTTGACAACTTAATTTTCATTAACTATATTTGTCCTGGCATAAATTAAGAAATATTTCGAAATGCACATGATAAATTTGAAAACCAAAAACGTTACAATTTTACTATATACCTACATTAGTCTACCCTTACGATTCTTCGCAATTTATTACGTTTGGATACGTAAAGTACTTTTGTCTCTCTCTATACAATTTTATATGTTTTAATACTTGCTTTGCACAATAGATTGTTTAATTTCCACATTGGTCTTTATCCATTATAGGCCCTACTTCTGCAAGAAATGTATTTCTGTGGGAGATTTTGCCCGGCAAGTGTTCTTTTGCAGAGGGATATTTTGCCCTATACGTGTTGTAGGGGGGAATTTTGTCTAGAGGGATATTGTAGTAGGGCGTAGTCAGAATTTCATTTCGAAGGGGACTAACGGGCCCGCAATGATGGGGGAAGTGCTTCGGTTGAAGGGGACCAGAGGCGCCCACGCCATATAGGCAGGTCATGCAATTGCATGACCTGATTTGGGGTGGGTGGGTCTGTAGAGAGGGGGGTCAGGTTGCAGGAGGAGAAGAGAAAAGAAGAATGGAGAGACGAGAAGAGAAGAGAAGAGGAAAGCAAATATATATGTACTCTACCAAATGCGAAGCGTACTTACTTCACGTATAAGCAAAGGATGCCCTACCTTTCAACTTCCTTGACTCGCAGGGTACTCCTGAAACACATAGAGAAGTGGTATTGGAGGATTTGAAATACGTTGGTCGAAGATTGTAGAACAAGTACTTACGAAACATTGAAGACTTGATAATTGAGAGTAACTGGTTCTGTAATTGTGCAGCATTTAATGCAACGTTACATAGTAATTTCAGAAATGAAGGTGCAAGGTATGAGAAACATTTTTCTTTTACATCGCAGTCGATGCAGAATCCAGCAACAAAGCTACGATTCTACTCAGAATAGTCAAA
>JAGDQP010034055.1:2030-15593 GCA_022664845.1 Lepisma saccharinum | reverse complement strand
TTTTTTTTTTTTTACATAGGTTGATTATTGCATTGACTTCAAACTAAAGTTGATACTACAGGTGTTACTAAAAGTAAATACGTAAATTACACCTATAATTTATTATTATTCATCTTAAATAAACTGATTTTTATTTATTCCTTTTTGTTTTTATAAGCATTTTTCTATTTATAATCGAATAAGGTTTTCGAAGGCTTGTCGGGCAAGCATTTTTTTTTACCACTGTAAGAATGTAGATGCAATGAAAAAGTGAATTTCAAATTAAACGACCAAATAATGTTTATTTATTATACAGGGTTCCCACTCATATGCCAAGATCAAATTCCCTGACTTTTACAGGTCACTACTCAGAAATTTCCAGGTACCCCATTTTGTATATATATCATAATTCCATGGGAAAATAAAGATCATAGTTGCATGAAAATAAAGATACATCAAAATATTTCACTGTATTCTTTTCTTAAATTGCTTCATGGTTGGCACATTAGCCTCAAAGTAATTTCAAAAACGATATAACATTAAATGCCTGCTGCAGCTAAATGAACTTCAAACAATAAGCTATCAAATTCCCTGACTTTTCCAGGTTTTCAGACGTTTGAGTGCAATTCCCAGGACTTTTTAGTGCTAAGCTGGATTCCCTGACTATTCCAGGTGAGTGGGAACCCTGTTATACCAAAGTGCATGTGCGGAATCACGTGGTGATGCTTCTGAAATCAGGGGCGTCTCGGGAACACCTCAACATGGAGGGGGGAGGGGCCAATTCAACATGTTAAATAGAACCAATGGTTGATTTTGCTGTCTATGAAACAAACATGAAAATCTGAACACCTTCACAGGAAATATTAACCATTGTTTCCATTTGTAACAGTATTCACGGGACGCCCCTGGTTTTGAAAACTCTCTGATTCCGAATATCCCATTTAGCATTTCAATTTAGTTTGGAACCCTTATTTACTATTCCCTTTGAGTTAATAATAACCACCGGCGTTACAGACCGATGTTTCCTGAGCATGCCCCAACGCCATCTCTCCGTGCTTGGTGGAACTGCGTCGACCTGAGTGACGGCAGTGTGGTCAGCTCTGCGCGTCAACTAGCCACGAACAGGCGTATTAGGGGCTTTCTAGACCGAGTGGCCGTCACGTCTTTATTCACGTGACTCCCCAGTTTTCCTCACGACGCTGGGTGGACGACGAAAAGTGGGACTCTAGCCGGAAATTGAACCCGGGACCACGTGGACATGAGTCCAACGCTCTAACCACTAGACTATGGAGCCCCACCCCTTTGATTTATAGCATCTGAAAAGTCCCGAAACCCTTCTACACCATGTTAATTTTGACCATTAATTACGTCTTCTAGCTGTCAAACGGTATAAGCTATCGAAAAGTGTTTCCTCTACAAGTTGTTCAAAATTAAGCGATTGTTTCAATGGGTCAAAATCAACCCCTGTTGCTATTTAAAACTTTGAAGTTGCCAACCCGTAGAGGTATTCCCGAGTTGCCCTTGATTTCAGAACGTGATTCGCACAAGTACTTTGGTATGAACATTTTTTTTTGTTTCAAAGATTTCTGTGGACTAGGAGCTGAGTTATAGCCCTGTTACGGATTTTGTGAACCACCCTGTATGTTTTTTGTGTTAATACCCTAAAAATGCAATTTTGTTTTTAAAAAATCACCCATAAATCAATACAATAGTGTCATAAGCCATATCCCAAATTGTATTCAGATATTTGCAAAAAAAAGCAAGATATCAAATATTTCATTATCCTCCATAAGAATAACATTGGACAACATACTGTGTTCAGAACTTTCATTTGTTGGGAACCAGTTGATGTAGGATAAAAATTTTAAACACCAAATTATTTGATGTTTTAAGCTTTTCCCAATGGTGTAATCATAAATTAGATAATTTAATTAATAAATAGTGAAAAACTAAAAACCCTATTTTGTAGGGAGAAAGTTCCCCTCCCCCTTCCCCAGAAAAATTTACAGAAGCTGAAATGGAGAGTTAGTTTGATGCACGACAAAGTATGGCACTTAAGTTCCTTTTGTGTTATCTGGGAAGGACCACACATGCGTACTAGTTGCATTTGGATTTATTCATGTATGACCTTTAGGTACCTATGCTTCAAACCAGACTAGGATAGGGGAAAGGATGCTGCAAGGAGTAGGCTAGTGCATAAGTTGAAGGTGCCATCCCAGAATTTACCTGGTCTTAGGAAAATCACCCCCCACCAAAAAAATAACGTCAGGATGGTCGACAGCTGGTATCGAACACAGGATCTCCAGAACGCTCTACCAACCGTATACGAAGAATAGAAACCGCCTAGTTGCAGGTACACCGTACAACAAATGTTTCATGGTAAACAGATGTAACTGGAGTGGGTGAAGCGAAGGATGAAGAGTTTTGACGAAAGTTAGAAATAAACTGTTCCGAGTACCAAGATGAAAGTAAAACGAACGCATTAAAGGAAATTTAATTTGTCAGAATATTAGGGGTACCGTCATTTAGCCACCACTATTTCCCATGTGCCCAAGCTTGTTTGCTTAAGTGTACGTTATCAGAGTTATTTTAGAAGATAGTACAGTTACTTGTGTTTATAGTTTTTGGCATAAAGACCCCAAAAAACATACGAGGAAATGCTTAATGATATGATACAAAAATGTGAAAACATGGCTTTGTATCCAGATCCAAACAATGTGACAATCGATTTTGAGATTGCAGCACAACAGTGTCCACAGTTCTTGATCTAGAAGTGCAGCTTCGAGCGCGTTTCTTTCATTTAACATAAAATTCGTGGAGATAAGCACAGGAACTTGGCCTCAGTAGAAACTATTGTGAGGATGAATATTATCGTCATCTCTTGCATGAGTGACGGTCTTGCTTTTCTTCCTCCTGACAATGTTATAGATTATCTAAAGGAAAACGTACCAGACAAATTAGTTGAGTTTTTGAGTACTTTAACAAGATGTACGTAGTTACCAAAAAGTAAGAGGCCCATGCAACGGTCAGGATATTGCAACAGTGAAACTTCGGTACATCCCATCGCTCTTTCCTCCCGAAGTTCGGTCTGACTTTGAAACAACGTTAAATGGAGAGGAAAGTACAAATCATTTAACAGAAGTATGGAACTGGAAATTTGTAGACTTGGTCGGAAATCCGACATCCATCTTTCTGAACGGCGCGTTCAGGACTCCATTTGCTACACTTATTCCGTGAATCCAGCAGTATTATTTTTAGCAATGAGGACCACTTGATGAGATACTATCATATAGTATGTGTGGTAAATGATACAGAAAAATGGGTCATTACGATATATAAATGAACGTGGTGGCTAATGCCCTACACCCGAAACCAATGATTATCGGCTATAGTATAGAACAGGGTCGGGTCGTTGTGTCTGCATTTTTCTTTTCATTCAAATTTATCAATTTTATACACTTGCCATGGGTTAATTTAGTTTGACCATACTTACTGTAACTGGATTTCCTTATTTATCCCAGATCCTTTAGAAGTTCAAATATATCTTTGAAGAGGCATACACGTTAAGCATGTTCAAGACAGGGCGTGCAGAAAAACAACTCATGTGAGGCTGTTTGTGACAACTGCGCAACAGCTTAGTTACAAAGCACGGCAATAGTTAAAAAGCTGCACCAAACGTAGTAAAGTACCTTTAGGAGCTTCGTAAACTATAATCAAAATTTTCTACATAGGGTAGGCATCTTATGCAGTCTAGTCCTAAAAGTACAAATATTATATGCTTGAAAGTGCGTAAACTATACAAATACCACTAATACGGATTGCGCAACACAATGCACTTAGCCTTGCAAATATTTTAAAATTAAAGGGTAACAGTAAATTGGACATTCATGCAGACTGAAAAGCAGGAAATAAGGTGAATGTATACCACATCGTACCGAGCGGTTCAGCTACAGCGTTACCTTGACATTCCTGGGATCAATTACCAGGCAAATGAGGAGATCGTACTTAAGCCATGGCCCATTCCTTTCATCTCCCCTATCGTAGCCTGAGCCTTAGATGCCTAAAGGCCATAAATAATAATAAAAAACATTCCGTATCGTATAAGCCGTACTAAACGGAAACGAAATGAATGTGTCTAAGCAAATATGAAATACCAATGAATAGTAACTCGATTAGTTTACTACTAGTAACAGCAAATTCTGCCTTGCAGTTAAGTAGTTGTGAAACTGCGTTACTTCCGGGTACAGTAGGCTATACAGTAATGGTTTAGGTTCTAATTTAAACTATACGCCTACTAGTCTATACGGACAAAGCGCTTGAATCGTTCGTATATTCAAGACAAAATCTCTCTCTTGTAGATTAGAACTTAATACCAAACCTCACTTACAAGGGATGCCAAATAGACCTAGTTCGTGCAGATTCTTACACAAATTCGACAGCACTATTCGGTAATTCTCTATCATAGGTTGCAGCAATAAGTTCGTGATTTAAATAAAACTCAAAACTAAAGCGTACTCCTATGAAATTAACGTTAAAAATTTTTATATCGAAATGCTCAACTCCTTGTTACAATCGCTCTCTTCGCCCTACTTCAAATTTGAAAAGAAGTGTTTACCTGGGCATAAAAAATAACTTAATAAATATGAACTTATAAACTTTATTGACAATTTTTATCTATTTTTTGGCGATGTAATGGAATATAAAGCCAAACTACGTGGCTATCCGCAGGTAGTTATTTCTGAAATTAACATGGCTAATAACATTGTCTCCATCTTCCGCTATCTTCAAGCTCATGTATGCATATTTAATCAGACCAGAATAATAATTTCAACAGCAATATGAAGTGATTAAATTACAGCTTACCCATTGTGATGAGTTTAATTATCAGTTTGATCTTCGACCTTTCAACTACAGCGTCACATTACAACGCCCTTCCCACCCGATGATATCATTGCTCGAAAAGCAACACAACAGCTTCCCTGAAGGCAAAGCGACAACACTCACATTCAGATGGCAGCACCAACTAATGGGTAGTGACAGAATGGAAACAAAATAGAGTCATATCTCGTTCCTCGTTGACAAGGAAGGAAGTACTAGTAATTCTCGAATTTTCCACTTCCGGAAAGTAAGGTTAGGGAATACGTAAATTTTTTGGACTTTTCAAAATTTCCTCACGGAGGTTAGAAAACAGAAAACACTATTGGGAAAGACACAGCGTTGTTATCAACTCGAAAGATGTTGAATACGGTAACATGTTGAAAGGTGCATAAAAAATGTAGCCGTTACTGTTACTGTGAATCGAACCCGGGTCTTCCAGCTGTGTGATTAATTAAGGCTTGAGCTACGATTCTCTAAACAAAAATAACTTCCATGCGCGGCGAGTACCTTGCCTTTCGACTCAGCAAACATTAACTGTTTAGCTAAGGCCCAATCAATTATCCACAGGACGAACAGAAGTTGGTAGCGGTAATTAATTCATTAGAAAAGCCGACCAGTAGCTGGGGAATCAGAGTTCGATTCCAGGTAACTGTAGCAGGCAATAATCTGTGTAAACATTAACACAAAAAATTGTCAGCCGCCCTAACCGGGACTCGAACCCGGATCTCCTAGTTGCCGGCTAGGTATGCTATGAATCACACAACCACGGCAGTACGGCACGGTCAATTCTCGGTGTAGGCCTATGTTCCTCTCTCCTTGACACTCTCCCAGCTCCTTATTAGTAGTTACGAGGCCCAGGCACTTCACTAAACGGGGAGTTTTTAGTTAAGGGATCTTTCTGCTATCATGCAATGGAAAGAATTACCGGCAACTAGGAGATCCGGGTTCGAGCCTCTATCATAGCGGCTGTCAATTTTTTGTGTTTATTTCAACATTTACCATACACATTTTTTGTGTGTGGAAAGGGTAACAACAAATATTCTGTGTACTTTCAGGTTCCAAGAATTTGTTTTTTTGTTTGGAAAGCTTATGTTGATTGCAAAAAATCATACACATTTTAATTCGTTTTGAAGACAGAAATCTACATTTTTAAGAGGGCTCCTCGCTCCAACCCCCACATTTTGAACACTTATCAAAATATTTAAAATAACTAAGAGCACTATCAAAAGTGTAAGAACACAGCGTACTAGAACTTACAAATTACTATGAAATACAATTGACAGCGATCTCGAAATCTTGTCCATTGATTAGTGTTGAGACTTTAATTAAATAATTAATCTTTGAAAATGTATCACTCATCAATGAACAAGACCTCGAGATCGTTGTCCATTGTATTTGATAGTACCGTAATTTGTAAGCTCTAGTGCGCTATGTTCTTACATTTTTTATAGTGCTCTAAGTTTTTCAAATATTTTGAAAAATGTTTTAAAAGGAGGGTTGGAGCGAGGAGCCCTCTTAATACCTTTTCCAGAGGAGTATTTCTTAAGATGTCAGAGAAATACTCCAAGGTCACTCCGTAAAATAAATCCTGTTGCTCTCCGTAGCACTTTTCCACATTCTGCTTGCATACCTAGGTTTACGAGGGCACATTTAAAAGCAATCTACTTCAATTAACCTAAAAGGACAATTCTAAAGCTGATTTAACTTGAATGCTCTAGGACTTCTCCGTGCGAAGCCCAATATTACCATCCATCTGGCTTTTTTCCTGGTTTGGAATTTGCTTTTAAATTTTGATCACGTGATTAGAATCCATCTCCAAAAAAGAAAAGGTAATAGCAAATTACCATCGGTTCACGTTGCCTAGTGACCTCCAGGCAAGCTTCGACGAAAGGCCGGCTAATTATACCGTCAAAGTTTCTATCAAATTTGTGGCAGAGGTCTACAAGTTTTTACAAGAATTAGGTGTCGAATAAAAAAAAAAACCCTTGTGCCGTCACATGGTGGTTAGAGTGAGTTGTAAAAAATTGCAACGAGTAAAACCCTACGAAGCCACCGATCATGTTATATGATTTTACAGGTATCAAATACATCGAACATATCGCCACCTTGGAACTAGAAGGTACTATGTCCACTTTTGCTACTTTTGAGAAAAAACAGTTTTAAAGTTTGAAGTTCCATTTAAAGCCTGTATAAATTCATTACATTTCTAGCCACTTGAAGGCCGTTTTGTAAGATATTTTTTGGTTTTGATGCCCTTCAGTCCATAGTCTTTGAGTGCTGTTAACTCCATTTTGCCAAAAGTGGATTTAGTACCCTCTGGTTCCAAAGTGACGACTGTCTCATTTTGCTGAGTGATGAGATGTTAGATTAGTTGGCATTTGGCAACTCTGAGTACAGACAGACATGCCGGCCGATGGGGATGTGGAGTTATTACACTGTTATAATAGAGGATGTGGACAAAAATTCAATCCAAAGGATAATGGAGAAGGTAACACTTTAAGGAGTATTTTACTATAAGAAAATTTTATAAAAATATGTAGGTGAGCAAGATTAATAAGGAAATTCCGGTTAGAAAGTTCTGGATTTCAGGGCACTCGTCGTTTGTGTTACAATCATTATAGAGCAGAATTATATTTTTGATTCTGTGGCCGAAATTCATACGCTATTTATATTTACTACGAAGAAGCGAGTTCGATGGTAGGCTTCCGTATAATGCTCGAAAACTGGTTTAAGTGTACAATGGGCAAGAGATTCGGATTTCGGTTGCCACAGATATACTAGGCTACACTTGAATTTTCACTTTTTTTTTTTTTTTTTTTTTTTTAATATACTACCTAAAGTAGGTACATTTGCCACCAAAACTTTTCCCCCACTATTGTTTATACTAGAATTTGGAATATATATTACCGTAACTGCCTTTTGTAGAGGATGACCGGGCCTCTCTTTAGTATACGTCGGGCGTTCCATTTGGAACTAATAGTGGAGCAGTCACAGGTGGTGTCTGTTAAAGGTGATGTGCAGTGCATGTAATAATAATAATAAAACTTAACGTGAACTTTTTCTAATCCGTCTTCGTTCGCTGTCGCTCACTTGACATGTTGTCCGTGATTTTTGTAGTAAAACAATAGTGATATGGAAATAAACGTGTCACTATGACTTTAACATTCCCATGATTCCGATTCTTGAAACTGTGACGTTTCGTTCGCAAAAATCACGCCGGACATAAGCTAAAGTAATGGCGATGACCGTAACAATGGTTGACCAATTAAGGAAAATTTCAAGTTTAAGCAAGAACTGACGTCTATATTATTTTTCTATAAATAAATAAATAAAACTGATACAGTGCAGAATAAGTCAAGGAAAAGAGCATGTGAACAAGAAAATAGACAAATACATTGCAAAGGTTTAGTTGTACCAGTTGTAGTAGCCAATTATGAACTACGATTGCTCCAGTGTATATAATTCATTCCGTTTAGTGTAGATTTTTCCTGGAGCAACGAAGGTTAAAATAATTATTTCACTGTACCTTTTTGTAGATATGCACGGGATACCTTGTATATTAGTTGTAGCTCAGCCCTGTTATTGTGCGTTCTGCTGTCTTCGAGATCAACTTTACATAGTTTAAGTTGTTTTTTTTTTTATTTTGAGGGGGGGGGGCGGGGACGATGCATCTCATTATTGCACAACGTGTGGGGATACATTAAATCTTACGGACGTGTAAAACGAAGTTTGTTTACTACCGTATCCAATATAAACTCGTTAATTACTGTTTGTTTCCCTTATTGATCAACCTCTGGGGAATGATCCATTGCTGGTAGGTCACCAGAAACGAACCTAACCTTCTCGAATTTGTTCATTGGGAAAGTGGTGTCCTAATTTCAATTCTGGTAAAGTTCAGTGTAGCTCAACCAATATTACAAGTAAAATTTAATGTTGACACTAAGAAAATCAAAGGTTTCGGTCATGGAAGTGTTATCTGAAAGTCGATGATCGAAAAGTGCTTGGATCTATTTTTCTGTTTATATTGAAGGCAGACCCGTGAGTTAATTTTGAATGAAAAAAATTGATAGATTAACTTTCGGTCCACCAGCTTTACGCCATATTCAGGCTGTATGCCAATCATACAGGTGAATAATTTACGCAGATACTTCGATAAACAACTAGCAACAGCTTTCAATCCTAAAAAAATGTTACGAAAAGTTACGTGTCATCATTATTTCCATAAATACGTACTCCATTTAATCAATAGATAAAAACATGATGTCATGCGGATGGATACCATTTGGCGTCACTTCGTGTTATAAATTTCATGTATTTTGCCGCAAAAGTCACGCACATAATGTCGAGTAACGAGGACAGTGTTAGTTATTTTTTTACATTATATGCGATGCACATCACGTTTAGCATTAACTCCATGTGCCCAGCCTGAACACGACAAGTTATGGTAAGTAACTACATGATTCAACTTAATGTACACTGTTTCACGTCCGATCTTGCGTTGATGGCGAAACACTTAGTTTTCTTTAGTACTCTAACATGATGGAAAGTTTACATTTCAACTGTGAATTTTTATTTTTGCGGGTCATTAAAGTAAAGATAAGCTAAATTGAATTGTCTGTGAATTTTTAGCAACATACATGATATTCATAACGCAATGTTACGTCATTAGTATACCTCCGCATTACGCCATATCTATATGTTAAACAAATCAAGCATGTATTATGGCGTATCGTAACATAATTTATGTTGCTGGCGATCGCTAGATGTTTGTAGAAGTGGCTATGTAAAATATTTTCAAGGAGATGAATGGTAGAAGACGCAAATGTAGAAAACTGTGGCTCCTTAGCTGGCAGACATAAACTGATCTCTATAATGCAATTCTAATAAGGTGCGTCATAGAACCAGTTTTTTTGCATTTCGGTCAAGTACTTAGGTCAAAGTGGAGATTCTTGATTGTGTAGGCCCGATAGCTTTTTAGCATTCATTCACAAGAGGTTGAAATTACATTGTTCTTATTTTTCCGAGCAGAATTTTAGTTTGTTCAAGTTATTCGTTGTTATTCAAGATAGATTAACAGTAATTTGATAGTTTAATAATAAAAGTGTCACTGCCAGCGTTTGCTAACTCCATGAGGGCTCTTAAGAGTGGGAATATGGTGAATCCCGAGTTGATATTTCACGTGTTCCTAACTAATTCCACGGCTTACGGAACTCGCAAGTTCATCGCCGCAGTAACATGTTTGCTGTTAGATTCTTTCTTGAGCAACATCAAGCCAGTTTTCATCAGAAATACCTACTTCTCGAAGACCACTTCTAAAATTGTCTTCCCAACCTAGATGGGATATCATCTTCGTTACCCCCATCCTAGCTACATTGCCTTCCCGCGTTAGTAGTTGCGATTTTATTTTCCTTACATCAGGTAAGTCGTAGAGTACGTGGAGTTCTTCATTATGTAGTCTCCTCCATTCTCCAGTCATCTCGTCCCGTTTCGATCTGTATATTTTTCTCAAAACCTTTTTTTTTTTCAAACGCTCGTAAATTATGTTCATCTGCTAGGGTCGTACTCCAACTTTCGCAACCGTAAAGTATTACCGGCAGAATTATCGTTCTGTACAGTATATTTTCAGTTTCAATTTCCTTGATATTAATCGCGATGTTAGGAGTTTCTAGATTGAATAGAAACATGCGTTGCCCGATAGTAAACGTCTTTTCGGGTTTGCTCCCAATTATTTAAATTTGTTTACTTTCTATATAATCTCGTCTGTAATTATTGTTTTTATTTCCTTTATTCTCCGTGCTTTGGCTTGCTATCATGCATTTTGTTTTCTCTATGTTAACCTGTAAACCTATTGCATCGCCCGCTTTAACTAAGACAATGGTGTGGTTTTGAAGTGCATCTGTATCGTTCCCTAAAATCTGCATCATCCACGTATACGAACAGTTGATTCAAACCATTCAGTGTTAGTCCTCTCTTATTTTCTCAATCGCATATTCTAACACAAAATTAAACAGTAGTGGTGATAATATTTAACTTTGTTTCAATTTGTTGCGTAGCTTCAAATTTGAACACGATTTTTCGAAATTCCAAATCGTATCAGGATACTGTATAACTTTTCATTTTTCATTGAATCATATGCTTTCTTAAAATCAATGAATAGCTGGTGAATTTGGAAGTAACGAGATTTCGCGGTACTTATTACAGTCCGATTTATTGCCTTTTTTTGTAAAACGGAACTATTATTGATGTTTTCCATTCCTTTGGGAGCTCCTCCTCTGGTGCTAGGGGTCGTCGGATCGATTCCTGCTCAAGCCATTTGGGCTTTGTGGTGGACAAACACCGTGTGCGTGGATTTTCTCGGGGTGCTCCCGTTTTCTCCCACTTTCTTCATTCCACCAATTCATCCCATCATCACGCATACGGCCTGAGCCACAGTTGCCTAAAGGCCTTAAATTCAATTAAAAGCTCCTTCTTTCTCCATACAGCACTTGTCAATTTATGTACTTCATTGAGTAGTGCTGTTCCTCTCTAGGGTCGAATGGATGATGATGTGGGAATTGATGGAATGAAGAAAGTGAGAGTAAACGGGAAAACACTGAGAAAACCCACATGGCACGAGACGAGATCGAACTGTGAACTCACGCTCCAGAGAGGTGAGCGCTCTACCACTGAGCCGCGCGGCCCGCCACGTTATTGAGCAATTGAAGATTCGTTGCAGAATAGACATGTCATGGATTTTTGATGAATTTAATTTATGGTCTTTAGGCATCTAAGGCTCAGGCCTGGATAGGGGAGGGGGAAGGTGTTGACCGGGCCTACATTCAAAGTGACATCCCGGCATTTGCCTGTTGTGGCAGGGAAAACCTTGAGTCAGGATGGTTGGCCGCTGGAATCGAATACACCTCCTCCTGAATGCTACACCACTGACCTACGGCGGTACGGTGATAGGCATGTCATGTAGGCACTAGAATGTATAGTTACGTTATCAGTAGAACCGAAAACTACCATAGTAATATGCTGTCTCTTTTACTCTTAAGCCTTATCGTTTTATTTATTTTCAGATTCCTGCACATTTCACCCTGGTGCTCCATTCTTCCATGATGCTTACAAAGGCTGGTCCTGTTGTAAGAAAAAGTGCACAGATTTTACGGAATTTCTTAATATAAAGGTTTGTATCATCATGCTGCCATTTTATTCAGTATATTTTCGTGTATATATTCTCTTTTACATTCTTAACGTAAGGAAAATATAATACAAGAGTCTGTGATTGATACGAAGCTTGGGTTTATAAGTCTTTTCATTTAAGAAAATTGGCAATAACCTGAGATTACATGTTTAATAGAAAAATAATTGTATTTTCGATGTCCAAAACGTAATCTAGCATGAAATTTTAGTATAGATATCTAGAAATTGTATGGCAACTTCGACGTTACAGTGTCGAATGCCTCCATCATCTTGCTGGCTCTCATATTGATTATGGTTTTCAGTCCACACGTAAACAGCAGGTTCAGTGCACTGTGATTTTATCCTTCAGAGCAGTCATATCCATTGTTCATTACCGCTGTGCGACTGGAGTCATATCCATTGTTCATTACCTCTCTAGGTCTCATACGGATTGTCGTAGTTGTATAAACTGTTTATCACTGAGCTGCGCTCTTACTCGGTATGCATTGTGTCCGTAACGATCATGGTTCTGTTTTAGATAATTATAGCATTGCATCGAAACACGATGCTGGTATTTCCTTACAGTCAGGGAAAAAGTTTGTTCCAAGAGTTTCACATTCAGTTATAGGTCAAATCGTCTAAAGCAGCGTTTCTCAACCATTTTCATCCTGCGACCCCCTTTCATCATGCCTTCTAGCCGGCGACCCCCTTCCACCATGCTCTCTAGCCGGTGACCCACAATTATTTTATTTTGTGTAATATTTGCTTTTCATTTCAAAACATAACAGTTTATTTCCTGCATTTATAATAAATATTCTAATGATATTATTCAAAACTATTCAGCAAATTACATTATCTCTAGTAATGATTAAAAGCAACAAGCAAAATAAAATACTTCCTTTGAATTTTATTAGTTTTAACCTACAAAACCCTAGTTATATTTATTTTTTCACCTTCCCTCGCGACCCCCATGCACACATCCCGCGACCCCTAGGTTGAGACACCCTGATTTAAAGAACTGCTTAAGAGGGCTCCTCGCTCCAACCCCTCCATTTTTAACAATTTTCAAAATATTTAAAAAACTTAATAGTACTATCAAAAATCTAAGTTCATCGTACACTAGAACTTACAAAATACTATGAAATACGATGGACATCGATCTCGAGATCGTATCCATTGATGAGTGATACGTTTTCAAAGATTATGACGTCATTATTAAATTGAAGTCTCAGTCTCCTCAATCGAAGAGATTTCGAGATCGCTGTCCATTGTATTTCATAGTAATTTGTAAGTTCTAGTGCGCTGTGCGCTTTCAGTTTTGATAGTACTCTTAGTTTTTGAAATGTTTAAAATGGGAGGGTTGGATCAAGGAGCCCTCTTAAAGCGTCCAATCGCCACAGCGTCTAATGATCGCAGAAAGGAAAAAATTCCCGAAGAGTAATGTATTTCCAAACGCTTAAGTGGTAAAAATACTACAAAGGTAAACATAGTTATAGCACCCAACCGACAAAGTACTTATAATAATTATGTTTATTTTATAATAGT
>JAGDQP010034054.1:0-20338 GCA_022664845.1 Lepisma saccharinum | reverse complement strand
GTTGAAGATGATGTTTCTCAGTTTGTGTTTGCTCGACTTTTAAATACATGCTCGGTCTTTATATCCTGAGGTTTCCAGAAAGGCAGTTTCACATCTGATGCCTTTCGCGACTACTTACTTGTGCAAATCAACATTTTCTGCACTTTTTTATATGAAAAAGAAGTACAGAAACTTGAAATAGAACCAGGTCTGTGCCTAAAAATCTGTACTTTAGGGCCACATATGGAAAATTTTACGGTCACAAAACAAAGCCAGCCATCACATTGAGGAAATATAAGTAAACAAAATCGTTAGGTTTTATTATTACTACTATTAATTCGCGACTTTCAATATTGTTAACAATCTGTATTCAATTGTATTTTACGTATTGAAATTGTACGTCTTTTTTAAGCTAGAGATAACGTAAAAAGATCTGTTGGTACTGTATTTATAATGTTTTTCTTGGTTGTTGGAACATCGGTCCGCAAAGAAACTAGTAAGAAATTAAGGGGTCCGCAACCTGCAAAAGGTTGGGAAACACTGCCCTAGAACAATCGGCATTATTTAGCAATTAGTTTCCAGGAACAAAGCGATTCACGTACCAGACCTCATGGTTTCCTACGATTTCCTTGGTTTCTTTGCATGAAAGTTACTCGCCCATCTGAGACGTGTTTATTATATACAATACATTCGAAATTTACATTAGGAAATATAATAACGACTTCGTAATCAAAATCAAATATTTTGTTAATAAATATGGTTTTGTAACAAGGTACTGGTGTCACCTACTTCCTTTGAATTAATTACATAAGCAGGTGCACTAGTTCCTACATTAGGGAACACTATGCTGTTTTAAGTGGTTATCTTCACTAATGCGTGTAAAGCAGTATTTATAGAACTGTAAGGTGCAACCCACAAAGGAGGTACCACCGTACCACGGCGTCGTAATGGGAGCGCCACAAAATACTATTCTTATTAATTCTAGTCACATGAAGTGTGAATTGCATTGAAACTTATGGCACCATCCCGGCATGGAAAACCTCAGTCAAGATGGTCAGCCGTGGAGTTCGAACCCACGTGCCTGTCCATTGCCGAGTCAAAGTTCGTGAAGTTACCACCTGGACTACGGGGCCTGGATGACAAAGTGCGTTTATACATAAACATAGATTTGACGTTTTGAAAATATTTTGCAGAATTTAAACTTTAAATGACTATCAGAAATCTCAAAAAATATTTGACATCACAATGATGTCATTGTTTTCAGTTATCTTGTTTTTACATTCTTTTATTTAGTTTACAATGGTTTTTCGTGTCCTCAAATCATGCAATGTTAATTTAACTCATTTCCTGATGTCATACAATGATGAAAATTTGCACAGCGACGTCAGTCGGGTGACAATACAATATTTAATTGTTACTTTCATATATTTATATATTTTAAAAGAATATTTAATATACTTACTTTATATATGGACTTCTTTATCCTAAAATAAATATTAGCCTGCAACGATGTGTCGTTTGGTTGCAGAATACTTTAGGATTTGGGTCACAAAACATTAGCTTGACAAAAGTACCTGAACACCGAAATAACTGAAAAAATAATAATAATACATACATTTCTTAAACAATTCGTACTAAAACGTAAACAAAATTATTTTTTATGCATGCACCAATTAAAGAATTTACAAAATTATTGTATACGGTATACGAGCGCCCCCCCATACTTTTGTTTTTAGTCATGCATAAACTTGTTTACTTTTAGTACTTAAATTGTTTAAGTACTAAACTTAACTTTAGTACTTAACTTTAAATTGTTTACTTTTAGTACGAATTGTTTAAGTAAAATGTGTCTTTAAAAAGTATTTTTTTATAGTCAAGCCAGAACTATACTCCTGAAACACGGCCCTCATCATGGCATCCTATACTGGAGTGATGGATGGCTTTCGACGTTCCTCTAGTCGGTCCGTACCGGGAGGAAACACGGAACAGACTTATTTTATAAGTATCCTGGTTCTGCTGAGCCCACTTGCGAATTGACTTGTCGGGTGGTTCATTTTACATCTGTACTTTGCGCAGAAGGCGCACCAAATCAGTTATCACTGTTTTGTTGTAGTGCTATAGCGCTGACACCCGCTCCTGCAAGCTCTATTATCCCATGTTGAACTCCATTCACAGAAATGTCTTTGGTTGCATTATTACTGCTTCCCCACGTCCACAACAAACAAAATTTATTCTCGTGACCTGCCATTTTGATTCACTCCTCTTACTTTAAAATATTAAAGTTATTAACAGAACAGAAAGTGTTTGTAATTAGGGTTCCAGCATATTTCCAGCGATATACTATTTCGGGAATTAAATTGTTACACCTCGTCCACAATATCTTTGTCACTTTCACAGCTTCTAAATAAAATGTCGAAGTACATGCATACAATAAGAAAACATATTTTCTTCTACCAGCCAATACGTAAAGTGACAGTTTTTTTAATGCTCTTAAGAGGTACGCAAAAATTTAAAATTCCTCTAAATAGCGAAATATATAGTCGGACGGACCACGACATATATAACCTACGTACTGCAACTGGCATAATGTACTAGTAATTTATTTTTCAAATTTTCGTGCTTGTTTTTACACCTGGCACTGCCTAAATGGACTGATTTTTCATTTGCGACTTTTCTCCGTTCGTGTGTAGTGCACGATAGGAAACTAGTCTCTTCATAGGGGTATTGCTGCCAGGAAACAACAATGGTTATTGTTAGGCTATTACGGGAATGTTATCGTCTTTGAGAAAGAGCGGCCGGTAGTTTTTCTCCGTGGAACTGGGTGTTGCTAGAAAAATATTTCCTGTGGGTTGAATCATTATTATCGATACTTTACATTTCCTGGAAACTGGGGACAATGGTCACCTTACCCATACGTACATTAATATTACAATATTTAAAGATAATATGAAAGATGAGAATAGTCAGGAATCTCATTTCTATATACGCGCAAAATGAAATTTGAAGAGAACTACAGCTAAACTGACCCCACACATACTTTCGGGAAAGGATTATACAGTCCTACTGTATAGTAAGAAGTACACAAAACTGAAAATTTCTTCACACCTGGCAACACTGCAAACGCGCATGCTACACAACTTATCAGACGGAGGCGTTCCTGTGAGAGGAACGATTCAAAATGCATCTCACCACATACCACCTCTCAACAATCAACGTTTCCAATCACGAGCAAGAGGCCATCAGCAGCACATTTCCAATGGGGAATTACCACATCACTGTTTTATTGCATTAACATGCATTCGGAATAGCCAATGTCAACAAGGATCTTCCTCATTATTTCATTCTCTGTCTGGGAACTATGTCATTGTTGCCAATAAAAGTATACGTTATGATGTCTGAAAATAAGAATAATTCCACTTTCCCTATACCAATAACAAAAGAGACGGCGTAACTACGAGGTCTTTAAAAACATGTTTCGACAACAGACATTTTCAATTGAAGTTATCATCTAAACAAGCTCAAAATATACAGCCATTTTAAAATGCCAAGGAGGTTGCAATCTCCATCTCCTGTGATGCGGGAAGTATCGGGTTCTAACCAAGGCCTATTAAAGTTGTAACAAATAAATAGTTGAACACATCGTTGTAGACTCCCACCTTCCCTAACATTCACACTGCCATTTATCTTACTACGTCATTTTGTCTTTCAAAGCCCAAGAAACGACGTAACGCCCTAAATTCTTACTCGATAACCGGTATTTCTTTTACTTGGGATGCAGTGACAAGATGCACATTGCATCATGCAATAAACAAAGGAACAATTACATCCAAACACATAATTATAAATTATAATTTATCAAACATAAAACCTACTAACTTTTTTCTCTGTTACCGAATAGGACTTCCGCCACAACGAAGCAAAGGACAAGATGATGTATAATGATACGAGTGTGGAATAAAATGAAGTTTCGAATTTTAGGCACTGTACAGTGTCTTACATTATTGTCTGATATCGTAGAGATCTCGTGGGATCGAGGCCTGATCAAGTCCATTGTAACCGATTCCACATACATATTAAGATTTATCGATTTTGTTCATCACATAGCGCAACGCAAACAACGGGATTAATCTCTCGATACAATACGAAGCTGCCTTACTTTTTTCATCCAATTTCTCGATTCTGCACTAGTCACGAGACGCAAGTTCTAAACCTGACATAGGTCGAATTACTTAACCCGCCGACCGCCAAGCCCAAAATATTACGTAAACGTTCAAGTGGGGGACCTAAGTGACCCCATTAAATATATTTTACTTCATTCATTTTTGTTACTTTGCTTGCACAAAACTGTCACATTGATTTCCTGTACTTGATTATTGAATAGTTGAGATGTGGTTAAGGCTGACATTTTATTCTAAAGTGACTCCTAACAGACGATTTATTGAAGTATATTTACTATGCTTTATTCATAGTGAATCGAGTTACGTTTCATCAATATGATTGCATTAATGAATATATTATGAAGAAAACGAAAGTGCTAAACATTATTCTTATCAACGACTTAATAGGTATTAAAAGTTCCTTGAAAATTATAGTGGGAAACTTTAGGTATGTTGCAAAGAGAGACTGAAATTTTAGATGGCATGAATTCATAGAGTGGGGAACCTTAACGTCCTCGAGAGCCCGTAACCCGTAAATATAGTGCATAATTACAAAACAATTTACAAACTAAATAAATATTTACAATTATTAACATAACCCAAGACACATAATTGCAGATAAAATATACACACAGGATTCATTAAAAATGAAAGTTGGGTGCACCTTAGTAACCCCACTTGGCCCTCGGAGGGTTAAACAAACTAAAGAACCAACTACTTTCTCTGTTTTGTGTGTCAAACAGGCAGCTCTGGCCTATGACCGCTCAGAGGGCCCTCGAATAGGATATTTTTTTTATTTATAGATAATAGCCAGAACCTTTGTGCTGCTGGTACAATACCGACATTCGTCGTCAGAACTAAGAGAAACTCTGGAAAACTTTAGTCGAATCTGCGTGCCTTTCTACAGGATGAAAAATTAAGCAAATACTATGTTAATATCCTTTTTTATAATGTCTACATTTTTATACATTTCGTAACTAATTTCTGGTAATTACTTATGAACTAATATCTGCATTAACACTGTGATGCGGTCACGGATATTACATCGCCTGTCTCCATGAAATTTCCAAACACAACTTCCGTGATATCATGTGATAAAACGTCTCATTCACAGCCTTTTTTGAAACGTCCTTAGCATAATTTCAGTGCAAGCACCCCTACTCCCTTCAAGGAAACTATTTTACACTGTTTTGGAACAATAATATACACAAGTCTCGTTTAACCGAAGTTTATGGGTGCACGAGTGATTCGGTTAAACCGGAAACATACTGTAGTTTAGTGCTGTACTACATGTTAAAAGAACAACTATATTTTAAAGTAAACATTTTTTTTTTTAAATATATGCCTACTACTATAATGTAATAAAGTAGAACTACTATGTTATAATTACTGTACTATATTTTTACTGAACATTGCAAGCATTTTTCAAATAATTCATTCACAATTAAAAGTATAAATAAAATTTAGTATGTGCCAAATTCTAAAATCACATTTTTATTTATTTATTTTATTTTATTTTTTTTCTGCTTCGGGATTCGGTTAATCCGGAAATTCAGTTAATCGCGATTCGGTTAAACAAGACCCTTATGCATATGCATTTCTTCAGACAATTTAACATGTTTGCTGCTTGCTGATGGCCTGCCTGAAATGACCCAGTGTCTCACACATCTGAGTATCATTGGCACAAGCTATAAATGGTGAACACAGTACAATATGTGCACTTGTACTGTCTTTGCAATGGTGTACAAAATGTGCATAAGAAAGTGGCGTACATAGATTTTTCCTGTACTTCTATCAAACTTGGCAGTGTCACGGCGATTTGTTCACAAAAAAGTCGTGGAGCCCCAGCGAAGCTTTTCTTGAAGCCCACTTTGAAAACCGCTGCTCTACTACATGTTTAGAAAACCAACAGCCAACGATGATCAATATCCTGCTTTTAAAGAACATCCCATGTATTCTTCTCTTTCTGCTTATCTCAAACGATCCACATTGTAAAAGACAAATCATGGTTAAAGCCACTCATTTAAGTTCAGAATAGACGTCTTACGAAATTCCGTGCTCTATTATAAACCCAGTGTTTAAAGGTGCCGTCAAAAATGTAATCACAAAACACACACAACTTTATCTATCGCTTAACTTTACAAGTATATGTCTTACGACATTGAACAACTAACAAGGAAAACAATCAACGCGAAGAATGGTCAACAACCATCTTTACGACATAACGTTGTATCTATTCTTTACGCAACAAGTGCGAAATACAAGAGAAAAAATGGAATTCTTTTCATTTTCCTGGAGGCGAAATGTTTATCCTCGTGACATAAGAAAAAACAGTGTCAAGTGATCGTATAAGATTTTGAATTAAGCCATGAATATTTAAACTTTGGTTTTAGGTTTGAACTTGTAAACCCACTAACTTGCGCTATAAATTTCACGCTAGCACAAATGTCACGTTGAATGTTTAAAGGAGTTAAAAATCTTGAGCTTTTGACTTGCATTCCTATTCTAACGAGATGAGGAAAAACTTAAAAAATGAAATATTTGACTAGGGAGTAAGATGCTGCAATTACAAACGATGTTCAGGAAAAGGCAAAGTAAAACATGTTTCATCAAACTAAATATTTGCTCAACACAGTAGCTAAATAGTACTCACCACCGCACAAATGTAAGTAAATGCTGCAAACGTATCAGTCGAAAGTCCTCACATACACGCACATGTCAAAACATCAAAGGAAATCAATTATACTCACTTAATATTTAGCAGACAATTCTCTATGTAAAAAGTAATTAATTTAAAGTGCTCTAGGATTGCGTACCGTTATCTCGTTTCAGATACTTACATATTCTACAGAGCAGAAATTCTACAAGGACAGAATTTTTAATCTTACGAGCACAGCTTAAAATTTTCTCTTTACATTTGTCTGACAAATTACATAAGTGAAAACTTCACATGGTAAATTCAAGAACATTTTTCTTTCAAAAATCGCTTGTAGATTTATATTTTTCACTGTTTGCTAGATACATGTACGTACTTAAACAAATGTTCTGAAATCGGAACAGAAAATGAAAGTAATAATTCTCAGTAAATCAGTTTTCTAGCTAAAAGCTGAAGTTCAGAATAAAATAGTTGCATGTACTTTTATATTTTTGTAATTTGTTTTAGAGTTCCTTGAAAAATGTCAGTGGGTACTGTGTAACAATCCCCTCCCACAACAAACAGCTATTATATTTTCGAGTCAAAATAACGAAAAGCCGAAAATAAGTTCGTTACCTAATAATCTCGAGAACGAGGACAGACTGTTATGGGTGAGGATGTGAAAACACGGTAAAAATACATTCGTTCGTTATATGGAGAGAGTAATTTTCAGGTATCTGTTCTGTTAATGAAGATAATTCTGAAAGATTAAGTTCCTAGAAGAGCGTTTAAGGTAACAAGTGAGGGAAAGATAGGTCCAACACCCTCCTTAGCTACCGTACAGTACCGGCATTCGTTTAGGGAAAGAGGGAAACCGGCAAAAATGTCAGTATTCCCTGCGGCAAGACTCGAACGAAAGTACAATCCTGCGACCAAAACCACTAGAATTGAGTGGGAACCACCATTGGCATCACGTCTACCAAATATATACTTACTCTATGGCTTATGGAACTCGGAAGTGCATCGCCTTAGTAACAAACGCTAGTCATCGGAAATTCGTGATATATCCTGGGAAAGATCAAGCCAGTTTTCATCACGAACACCTCGAAGATCCCATCTAATATATTGTCTTCCCAACATCGTCTCGGTCTTCCCAATGGTCTTTCTCCCTCCGGCTTTCCAACCAAGATGGAATATAATCTTCGTTTTTCTCCTATCCGAGGTACAATACCTGCCCATCTTAGTCGTCGTGACTTCATTGTCCTTACAACATCGGATGAGTCGTACAGGCCGTGAAGTTCTTCATTATGCAGTCTCCTCCATTCTCCAATCATCTCGTCCCGTTTCAGCCCGTATATCTTTCTCAAAACTTTATTTTCAGACATTGGTAATATGTTCATCTGTTAGGGTCGTACTCCACCTTTCGCAATCGAAAAGTATTACCGGCAGAATAACCGTTCTGTATATTTTCAATTTCAACTTTCTTGATATTAATTATGATGTTAGAAATTTCTGGACTGAATAGAAACATGCGTTCCCCGATACTAAGCGACTTTTAATTTCTTCCGTGACCTCATGTTTGCTTGTTACATATGCTCCCAAGTACTTGAATTTATTTTAAAGCCTTTATGGAATGACGTATGGATGACGATGGGATGAATTGGTGGAATGAAGAAAGTGGGAGGAAACGGAAGCACCCCGAGAAAACCCACAAAGCCCACATGACATGGGCAGGGATCGATCCGACGACCCCTAGCACCAGAGGTGAGCGATCTACCAACTGAGCCACCGTGGCCCCCTTCCCAAGTATTTAAATTTGTTTACTTTCTCTATGACTTCATCCTTAATTATTATATTTTTATTTTCTTCATTCCCACTGTTTCGGCTTGTTATCATGTATTTTGTTTTCTCTATATTCACCTGTAGACCTACCTCATCTGAAGCTTCTACTAAGACATCGGTGTTACTTTGTAGTGCCTTCCCCTATTAAATTTACATCATCCGCGTACGCGAACAGTTGATTCAAACCATTCAATGTTAATCCCTTTCTGTAGTCTTTTATTTTTAGAATCGCATATTCTAATGCAAAGTTAAACAGTAATGGCGACAACAAGGCATCACCTTGTTTCAATCCGTTGTGAATCTTGAAAAAATCAGACCTATCCGTACTCTACTTCTGTACCATTTTTTCTCTAAGATTTGTCTCAAGGCGAAAATCTGGTCCAACGTGAATCTATTTCTTCTAAACCCACATTGGTGATCTCCAATTATTTCATCTACGTATACACTTAGGCGAGTTAGCAGCATATTACTCAATACTTTGTAACATGTTGGGAATAACGAGATTCCGCGGTAATTATTACAGTCCAATTTATCGCCTTTTTTATAAACCGGAAGTATTATTAAGATTTTCAATTCCTCTGGAAGCTTCTCCTTTCTCCATGTAGCGTTTATCAATTTATGCAATTCCTTGACAAGTGCAGTCCCTCCTGCTTTAATTAATTCGGCTGTAATATTGTCTATTCCCGGTGATTTGATTTTTTTAAATTTCTTTATCGACATTTCGACCTCCATCTCGCTAGGTTCGGGAATCCACGGTTCTGCGGTATAGAATTCAATTTCTTCTGTTTCTTCCCCGTTGTGTACATTAAGAAGTTTGTCGAAATAATTTTTCACCATATCGATAATTTTAGTCGGATCCGCCTGAAGATCACCCCGTTCATTTCTAATCATCCATCACCTCGGGCTGGTAACCCTTTCTTAACGAGTTTACCCCTTTGTATAGATCTCGTATGTTATTTGTCTTCCCGTTTTCCTCTATCTCCTGAATCTTCTGTGTCAGATATTTTCGCATTTTATTTCTGAACGCGAGTGTGGCGTTTCGTTTTGCGTTACTGTAGTCATTGGTATAGGCTTCGCTTCTATTTCTTAGCCATCGCTGCATTGCTTGTTTTCGTTCCTCATGAAGTTCAACGCATTCTTCATCAAACCAAGATTTCTTTTTCTGCTGTTTCTTCTCACCTACACGTTCCTTCGCTGCGCCCTTCACTGTATCACGAATTGCCTCCCACATCTTTCTTACATCAATTTTACTACTACTTTCATCTTTATTACTACTGGAGTCGGCTAAGATTTCGAACCTATTTGAGATTTCGAGTTGCTAGTCTGCCTTTACGTTTGGATTATCTAATCGTTTAACTTCGAATTCAAGTTATTTTGATCCTTTGCTTTCTCTGTTCGCGATGCATAACTTTTCCCTTACTTTTCTGATCACTAACTGATGGTCGGTGTCACCTTCTGCTTCTCTGTAAGACCTAACATCCATTATATTGGTGTATCTTCTTCTATCTACTAATACGTGATCGATCTGGTTGAGCGTTTTGCCATCCGGTGATACCCATGTGTATTTGTGTATGTCTTTGTTCTGGAAGTATGCTCTTTACTAGTAGGTTTTTCGAGATCGCGAAAGTTATCAGTCTTTCTCCATTGTTGTTGGTCTTCCCGTGTAGGTCTATATTTTTCCTCCCTCCCTAACTTAGGGTTGAAATCACTCAACACAATTCTCGTATTATATTTCGGTAATCGGTCAAACAACCTTTCTAGCTCATCGTAAAATATACCTTTGTTGACTGGTTATCAATAGACACCTCGGTCGGAGCATAGACATTTATTAAAACCGTGTTGTGCCATCGAGTACGTATCGTAACGTTTCGTTTACGAACTCTATAGTCTGAACCGCCGGAAGAATACTGTTCTTAATGAGGAATCCTGTTCCGAAATCGAGAGACTGTGTTCTTCCATAGTAGAAAGTATACTTGTCCTGTCGGATATTATCTTGACCCTTCCACCGGACTTCTTGTATCGCTAATATGCCCAGCTGGTACTTCTCGGTCTCGCGTACCATCACCTGAAAAGCTCTTACGTATAATGTTCGTACTTTCACGTTCCTATTCTAACGTCCTTCTTAATCCTGTTCTTGGAGCCCCCTGAAGCAGTCCCCGCCCGGAGATCCGAATGAGGGACTAGTTTACATCCGTAATATTTTACCCCAGGAGAATCCATAGCACGAGAAAATTTTGTTTGAGCAGAAACTGACTCTTAGCGAGCATTACAAAATGTAGATTTTTTAAATTTACTTCTCTCGACTCATTTTAGGCTTCAGCAGCACGGCTTCATGCACCCGCTCTGTCCATCTGTCGACAACTTCACCTCAGGAACTACTACGTCTAGTTGAGGTGTCGTTTAAAAGGTCTCGCGCGACTAGCTCAAACCCGTATAATTCATTTAAATTGCAGGGAGGTGCCAGAGATAGGGTCGATTCAAAAGATTCTGGGGAGGGGGGATTTATAGTTTTGGAACTACTAAGGTTAGGAAGGTTGTTCAGGAGTCGTTGGAAAAAGCTCAGCAAGATGAGTTCAAATTCGTTCATCTAGTTTGCTGGGCCTGGTCATTCGGGGGGAGTCATTTCCAACTTCGGAACTACTAGGGTTAGGAAGTTGGTTGAGGTGCCGCTAGAAAGGTCTAGGCAAGACGAGTTCAAACCAAATCATTTATTCAGATAGCACGGGGGGCTAGGAGGTAGTTGATGTATCGTTGGAAAGGTCTCGCCGCAGTTTCTCGAACGGAACATTGACCATATAAATAAGATGCTGGCTTCTGAAGCCTGGTGGTAGCTTAGGTGCAGAGTCCCCCCCACCCGAGTGGGCTCCGCCTCACATGTTTTAGCAATGCTAATGGATGAGTATCTAGTAATTATCTCAAGGTCACCAGATTGACTCGGACTTTGAAAATTTATTTACTGAATTTAAATGGAATTATTTTAATTTCCTCTTTACATGGTGTCCCTGAAATAATGGTGCAAACTTCGCCTACCATTTTACAGCATCATTATTATAGCTGAATCTCACGGTTTAACGAGTTTCTTCTAAACTTAAAAAAAAAAAAAAAAAAAGCTTCCTTGAAACTGATGAAGCACACATCAAAGAGCGCACAAAGATGAAAAATGAAGCAAAATAGATAACGAGTTAAACAAGTGATTGTTGCAATTCTACTAACAATCGCTAAAGCTCCGAAAGTCCGGTGATAGTGTTGTCCACAAGACGAGGAAGCTGGAATCTAGTCTCACGGGAAACATTAACTTTGATAAGGAGGGACTTACAACTATTGACAATTAACTCTGATTATGGTCTGGTACTTTGTTTCAATAGAGCACTGACTTCCTACTACGTTATGCAATTCACTATAACTGTTTTGCGAGGCAACATACGTGCACAGGATATTATTAGACACGAAAAAAAGCAGGAGTATAATTTTTCCTTATTTTTTAGCAATAGCTCGCGCTATTCTATCATGGGTCCTAAAATAACCGAGTATCTTTAAATTAAGAGTATTATTGAATGTTTTTGTTTAAATATGAACACACACACCTAATATATGTTCAATTGTTACAAAAATTTACTAAGATACGAGCCTATTTCCTTATTCAACATTCAAAGTATCACAATTTTGAGTAAGCTCAAATTATCTCGGAGTAATAAACTAGCACCGCTACGTTATTCACTAGAATACCACTGCTTCAACGTATATATTCTGCTCAGTTGTTAGAGTAACATAATAAATATAATTGTTTAAAATCCATTATTCAGAATATAATTCATCGACTAAGGGGTTACCTATACTTTCTCCTCCTTACCCAAATACTCGCAAGAACGTCAGTATTTTACTGTAGGCCCTAATCCCACTTTGAATATTGAATAAATAAAATATATCTTTCTGCAGGGCATCGCTATAGATGAAATTATCCAAAACGCAGATTAACCAGCGATATTGATATTTAAGGAGAGACAGTTAAATATGACTCTCCATCAACAGACTACACAGTGGATGAATCTTACTTGTGAAACAAAATTTTCAATTAGCTTTGTCGTTAGTACTTAATGCTGCGCTTAAGTACGGCAAGACATGATTCATCTACTACGTCATTATATTGTTCTAAGCTCTAACTAAACCCATTCTACTACATTTATATGTTCTATATAAAATATGTATGTATATATATTGTATAAAATATTTCAGAAACAAAAAATAATTATTGCAATCGAAACGTTGTGTGAAGTGTCAAAATTGTCCATAAGCGCGAGCATAAAATGTGTATTTAACATCGGGACGCGAAAGTTTAATTTTTGTTTTTAAAAATAAGAATTGCTTTCCAGTTTTAGAGGGCAGAAAATGTATTGCATAATGAACAAATTTTATATAGGCCTATATCTTAAAGTAATCACAGAAAAAAACTGGATAACTAAAATTTCGGCCTAATTTTAACATAGGGAATGTATGCTACGCTTTCTTGGTAAGAGAACCGTAGATCTGAGTTTTAAAACACGTGTTAAAAGTCGAAATTGATTTTTCAGTAAAAAGTCGCACAGAAAGACTTGATGAAGTTTTTGCCTTCTCCCCAAATATATTTTTCATTAACACAGATTGTTTGCCATCAGTGCCTCACGTCAACTACTGAAGCGCTTAGAATCACCGCTGCTTCTCTCATCTCGGATTCCTTGCCTTTTCCACTTCTCATCTTCCTTCCTGTCTAGATGTCGTTAGGAGAAACACTAAAGAGCGAGAAGGCTTGAGGAGGATTACTGCAGTAGGAGAATGCAAACACGTAATCTGGGTTTGATTGAGTGACAAGCCCGAGACACCGGCGGTCAGAATACATATGAAGAGGGGCTACGCTACGGTCCCTGGAGGCTCTGAACAAACACACTAAACCAACAGCTTGTCTATCAAAGCTGGGCGCGACGGACGGACAGAGGCGAGCGGAGAGAGTAAAGCAAGCGAGAGGGGAATTCACATTTTTCTTACACGTGAAGAGTACCCTACGACGTGATCGCGGTCCTGAATTCATATTATGGTATGGATATTCAGTAGCTTTCGACATCTAGCATAACCAAAAGTAACGAAAAATAACGATGATGTGGTTTAAAAGATACTAAATTTACGTCGGTTTCAGGATAACGAATATATGAAACATCTAAGAAATTAATACTTTCCACAGAACATCCCTTTAATTGTTACAGGGAATCTGTCTTGATGGCAGGCCGTGTAAGGATTTGCGCCTAATTTCTGTGTTAGTATGTTACTTAGAGGAATAGGATATTACCCACAGTATCTCCGATGATTAGCTGGTTACGTTCGAATTCGGACGGGACACATTGAACGTAGTGACCCACTTTATACGGTAGGTCCATTCCTTAGGACGTCACTGCCATCCCATAGAATATTAAGAGACATCACCATCAGTTCACTATACTCAAAAACCTTAAGAGAGATATCCGTGCAGTCTAATCATCAGCAGCTTATCAACACATGAGGATCGATCATAGTTCAGCGGCTTTCTTGAAATTATGTTTTTCATTCAGATATTTGTTCGTAGACAAATTTATCAAATAAAGTTGAAAGGATGGAGTCTAATAAGCAGCTGCTTTCATCATGTAGGGCCTATGCCGTATTTCCTTTCTATTCGTTTAGATGCTTATTTCATGTGAATGTTTCATTTTGATTACCTTAACCGTTTTAAAGATATTCCATTTAAATTTTAAAAAATAACATGTAAACTATGTATAACTTAAATGTCCCAACAACTTTGGAAATATATGATGTCAGAGAAATATCGAGGCATACAAAATAAAAAATAATAATAATAAATAAAAAATAAGACTTAATTTTGATCCCTAAAGATGTCACAAACTGCTTGCACCACACTATATTTGAGCTTTCTCCGTAATTAGTCAACAGAAGCAATTGCATCATTGGCTGTAATTCACAACATCCGCTAAGCTCCTCATACTTGATATTAAAATGTCCACCTTGAAATTGATGAAACCAGTTAAAAAAAACACCATCTTGCTTGGAGTTTCATTGCTAAGATATTCCGGAAATGACTACGTCGGGTTTAAGCCAAATTGGAAATGGTATCATGATTGTTTTTGCACACTGCAAAACGTAACAATTGGTCGCAAATCACTTACATTCGTTGTCACTGTATTTGCCTTTGTTTTTAAACACAAAATGTAAATATTAATAGCAGCGACATTCAGGCTTCAATCTACAAGTACACAGCAGAAGAACCTACTAAAGAAAGTTGATCTACGAAAGCCCGAAAAAATTCCAATCTTCCCACGTCGAAATTAAACACGAAATATATTGGTTTACACATCTTGATTCACTGAATTGTTATTAACGTCCAACGAGCTGGTGGGTTTTTAAGGATGAGCCCTACAGTTTTCTTTTCTTTTTTGTAAAGTTTAAAGTAATCATTTTAAAACAAAAGTAGAGAGCCCTCGTAACTTTTAGGTTCGAAATATCGGCAGTACCCCTACTTCTTATTGTACTTCAGAAAACATTAACTGCTTAGATTATTATTAAACAAGAACAAAAAAAAAAACACATTTGTCATCAACAGCCTTTCTTCCTTACCTATGTTGTAAAAAAACGTGCATCTTAATTTTGTACTGGGTATTTCAGGTGATGCATTTACTGTAAGAAAATGCGTTAGTCTAACATCAGTATGTTTCCTTCAATTTTGGGGGCGTTCCATCGTTGGAATTTCCAGAATTTGTCAGAAAGGTAAACTGAAAACACAGTAACGTTAATATCAACAATATTTAAATATATTAACGACCGTGAAGTGCAAGACACCCCTGAATTAGGACACGAGAGAGGCTGTGACATATTTAGCGAGATCACACACACATAACGTCCCGTCAGGACGGTATCTAGCCATCAAATTTATATTACTGATCTCGTGTTTACAGACAAATATTAAGTATTCAGTGGTACAAGCAAATTCTTGGTGAGCAGGTAATAAATAATCTGTATACACAGAAGACAAAGAAACATATATTTGAAGTACAACTGTTACGAAATACGCTGTTAAAGTCGACGTCATTGCCGCGCGGTATCCTAGCAACCAGATAGTAGTAGCATATAAGTTTAGTATGGACGAAAAAGAGAAAACGGTTTTCTTAACATATTTATAACATTTAAGAGTTATATTATACCTTACAATATGACTTCATACTTTGCGTTTGACTGTAGATATTATGTCACTTTATGTCAAACTTGTAAATTCCTCAGATTTCCAGAGAAAATACATTAGTGTTATGGACGAAGATGTATAGCCTATTTACAATCCATTTTGTTTTAGATTTAGCAATTCTATTTTGCTTCCGAAACTCTCTCTCTGTTAACAACATTAAATGATTTTGTGTATATTTATATTTTAATATGTTTGTTAATTGCATTCAAGGGGGCATGGAACAATTGTTTGTTGTTTTCAGTTTCTAGGATCGACTGGACGGCATAAAATTTATAGTTCATATAAATTCTAGATGTATGCCTAATTAATGTTTCACTAAGGCATTTTCAGTAACTATATATTTTTTACAACAGATTCTCAATCAATATTTACGCTAGTGGTAGGTACTTTACCCATTTAGAATATGAATGATGTAATTTTTCACGTCGGTTTAGATAGCGGCTAAATAACGACTGTAATGGATGATCCTCAAAATTCTAATGGAACTGCAAATATCAGGCAAAAGCTATAGTGTGAAAATATATTTATTATAGGCTATGTTTACCTACAAAGGGGGGAAGGGTGCATAACTACTTTGTATGGAATCTAGAAAATAACTACGACGATTCCATGTATTGAAATAAACTAAAATGAATTCTGAGACTTACTGTATGTAACAGTGTTAGTTACAATAAAGCTGTATATTTGAATATATGTTGCACAATATTAGTTAGCATTTTCAATGGCTAATAATACCTCAAACTTCTCTGAACTCGGTGCCGATAATTGTTACCGAAAAAAAAAAAAACTATGTTTGATTTGAATTTACTTTTCTATTCTCAAGTTAGGAAGACCTGTATCAGGCGTGGCCAAATTCTTTCTTTACGAGGACCATTATATGATAATGACGGGCCCCACACTTTTAGACAGAACTTGGATAAAAATTAACTCGGCAGTTTTTCAAGGCAATAGATGTATTTAATTGCTATCTTTGTAAAATAATTTTACTACTGGAATAACAATATATTCGTAGAATACTTTCTTGTGATTCCAGTGACCAACTATGCTAACTAAGATTTCTTGCAGGGTTTGTCCTCAGCCACGCCAGACAATTGCCGGGATGGTACGTTCAACTTAGGCCCTCAAATTTGATTAGTTTTTATCTTATCGCGGGCGTCACAAATTACATGACGGGCCGCGTTCAGCCCATGGCCTTCCTGTTGGTGGAAACAGTGTTTTAGAACATTGCAAGGACGTGACAAAAGGGATGGGGGGGGGGGGGGGCTACATGAAATAATAATAAAAAAAACATGCTTACTCCTTGTACTCAGTTATTATGATATATAGGCGATTTATCTGCTGGTAACTTCACAAAAGTGGCTCTTACCTGTAAATGTTCGCGTGTACCAAGGTAATGAATGTTTTTGGGCAGGTAGTTATTCAGAAGTTGGTTTTAGGAGGTTCTAAGGGTTTTCGGGGGGAGTGTCAAAGGTGTGTCGGGGCATGTACATAATTTATTATGCCTAAAATTATATTAATTCTGCCCAAAACTCTGAATTTGGAGCGGGGTCTGACCCTTCCGGACTCACCCCTAAATACGTCTTTGTATGTTTCATTCAGTCATTTCCTTGCAAATTCGGACATGGTGATTTTTCTTTTACTCCATTTAGTGAAGATACACTATACAGTGACTTTGACAATATTATTTCCATTGCAAAAATTTACAAACGCGTCATATGACAACACCATTGTTATAATGCAACATGTAGGTTGTCAGATTAAATACGATATTTCTTCTAATATCTCATTAGATCCGTAAATATGTTATAGCTATTATTATTATCAAATGAACTTTGAAGTAAGTAAACAATAACACATATCAGTTAAGATGTTTCTAATTACAGAGCACAAGACTACTTTTAAACCTCTCTCAAAATCCTATAGAGATCAAATGGCAGGTTTCCTAAGCAACAGTTTGTTTAAAGCCAGTATGGCGGCCCCAACAATTCTCAGTAGCAGACGACTTTAACAGCGTATCCAATCGAGAAATTCGGGAGCAAAAATATCTTGAACATTGAGCTTACTCCTATTTCTGAATGAAAACACATCAGCACATATATTGTGGTCGAAATGATATACAAGGAATAAAATGATGCACTTGCGAAGACAACCGAAATCTAACGACAGAACGCGAAGTCAGAAACTGGCATGACCGGTTACAGTGTATCAGAGCAGCCCATCAGCTCGTGACTCTACAGCCAGCATGCTGAAAGGGATGGCCCGTCTTTGGGAGGGGAAGACACAGACCTGTTTCCGTCAAGGCCTTGTACTTTTCGGTTGCTGCATCGCGTTGTCGGTGATAAAACCTGCAATATGATTGCAGCTGAAACAATGATGCAGTCAACGAACTACCCAGCACCCACATGAACATTCCACCAGACACAATTAGAATTCCAATCTAGAACATAATTTACTATCGTTTAAGCACCTGCTCGAGAGTTCAACTTTGAGAAACGTTGCGATAAATAGTTTTGATGAGCAAAAACCATGATAACAGCTAGCCCAAAATATATCATTATTTATTACGAACTATTTTCAAAATCAATCCAACATTTTAACATATGGTATGACAATTTGTCTATTTATTTTGTATGGGTTAAACAAGCAGATGTGATTTGAGCAAGGTGACCATGTCTATGCGATGACGTCCCTCGGTGTACATTTTTCCGAGGGCGAGGATGAGTACGACAGCGGCCATGGCCTTAGGTGAGGTGCCATTCCACCATTACTCGGGTTAAACTGACGAAAAGCCTGGAAAACCTCTGTTAGGGTGGCCGACAGCAAGACTCTAACTTGCTTCCCTCTCCAGCACTGGTCGCAACCGCAACCACTGGACCAGCGAGGACTGGATATGATCATGTATCTTAATCTTCTCATAATGTAAAGTAACAGGAACGAAGCCTTCTCAGTCTGAATTAAATAAAGTAATGATCAAAAGTTTTCATGTACTGATGAGGAAATTTTAATTTAACTTAGGAATTTTTACGTCTGGCAGACAGGCTAACACTGAACTACACCCTCAAATACTATTTACTATGCAATCCCTTTAAGTGTCATTCTGTGTGATGTTGATTGTGATATAAATTTTCCTTCAACCCGCTGACAATTTTCCTTCTGCTTATGTGAGTCACTATTTTTCTGCATTTGTAAAGTACATAATGAGGCAAAATAAACAGTACTGAAATGACAACAGCTTGTTGAAACGAGACGAAAAAGGCCTGTATCTTCTCCCGTAATTCGGAAACACTTCTAGGCGAGTCATCCGACCGGAAAACGGATTCTTTCATATGTATGCAACGGGGACCATGAGATCCGGGGAGTAGGGAGGATACGGGAATGTCGTTCGACGGGAAATTAAGTGATCTTTGAAGTGCTGTTGCAGAAGGGCAGGTGAACTCCTCGATAGCTCTGTTTTGCTGCATCCACTGTCGCTACACTGGCATGTTTCTGTCACAACAAAAACGGTGCAAATCCCGCGAGAATGGGTCAATTATGAAGGTCGACTCATTCTGACGCGCCATTCCGTATGACCGGAGATAGCGCTCTATAAACACCTTCCCCTCTGTTGTTAGGATCATTATCGCCACGCCAACAGCACTACTCTTAACACAACTTAGGACTACAGAAGGCGTCACGAAACACGAACTGTTCCCACAACGTGCATGCACGTCAGACATGCGCACATTTCAGTACGGTTTGTTTTGCCGCATACTGTAATAATAATGAATGAAAATATAAAATAAATGAAAATTGTGAATTCCGTTACTGTGATGCATCCAGCGTGATGAGTGATGACTTAGCAGAGGCCTCATCATCACGTAACCGGGAGGAGTCGGGTTCAAATCTACGGACCTGAAATTGTCCTCGTGCTTCTACACATGATCCGAGAGGTATTGCTCCGACCTGGCTTATGTGGATTTGACCCGACCTGACTCGTTTGAGCACCAATTCTGATAGATTATCCCTGGTTTCGCTCAGTTAAGAGTATGAATAGCGAGATGTCATCTTAATATAATTCCAGGGGCGTGAATTTCCCCATCGTTCTTCCGCACACCAGTCTTAAGATGACGCAAAAGCTAAATTATAAGATTCAATAAAATTACACTGTTAAAAAGGTTTACTCAAAAACGAAAAAAAAAAACCCCTCGAATTTGAGAAAGTTTTGGGCTCAATCTGGCTCCGACTAAATTTGGCTCAATTTTGAATACGTGATGGTGCTCGAAAATTGAGAAAATATTTCTCGGATAATGAGAAAAAAGTCTCAAACATGAGGTAAAACTACTCGAAAATGAGTTTAAATTTCGGCTCAAAAATGAGAAAAGTTGGGAATAATTTTAAAAATGAGAAGAAATATATTCGAAAGTGACGAAGCATATGCTCAAAATGTTGAGAACGTAATGACTCAAAAGGTACGAAAATGAGAAAATAGTT